>JBBGZY010000285.1:10520000-10622500 GCA_037952925.1 Lithobates clamitans
GCAACTTGTTTACTACCCTCCTCGATACAGCTGGAGAGGTGCAGTCAGGCTCTATCTATCCCTATAACCCTATAGGATTGTGAGATTTTGGACAGGGAGTGACTGTAGAGGAGTGAAGGGTTTGTCATCAACCATCATAAGGGGGTCCTCTTCTTCTTGGCGGAGAAATGTAGGTGTGCTATTGTCTACTGCCTTGCTCATTAACTTTTTTACGAAAGGTAGAATACAGCATACAATCAGGGCTAAAAGAACCAGGATTATTAATACCGTTGCCCCTATCTGGGCGAGCACCTTCTGCCGCCCACTCATCCAGCTAAAATATTGATCCCATGGGTCTGTAATACCTGAGTTCTTCTTTAACTCCAGTGACAGATCTTCTAATTTCTTTATAGCTAGAGTAACCTTACCATTGGGGCCAGTATTATCAGGAATGTAGGTGCAGCAGGTTCCCTTTTTTTCCATCATTTTACAAACCCTTCCCTTCTTAGCTAACACCATACCTAAGGCCATCCGGTTCTGGAATGTCATGTAGGAAGTGGGGGCTAACTGGTCAGCAATTCCCTGGAGGGCATCTTTAGTGTAATTTATGAATCTGTTGGTTATAGTATATGTAGTTAATCCAATCTACATTCTTGTTGATGGTTATTATGGGGATCAAAGACTCAAAACCAGCTTTTACCTGGTCCCTGGCTTTAAATTCATCAGGGACCCCCCTTGGAACCCCTATGGCATCTATGTATACATGAGGGTCAAAGCTTCCGGAGGGAACTGCTCGCTTCCTCCTCTGTGTGCTGGGTCAGTGTATTTATCAGGGGTATCTTCGGTTAGGATATGGAGGGGCATAATGACCTTTGCAAGGGCACATTCACTGGTCCAGATTCCCTCTAATCTGGTCCTGATTTTCAAATTCCCACAGATCCAATACACATCACCAAGGGCCTGGACCCAGTTTAATACCTGTCTTCCGCAAAGTCATTCTGCTTATCACGGTCTTTCTATTTTCATCTTTTTTGTCTAATGCACTCTGGGGTCGCCCAGTCTGGCCCTGTGTTCCAACCCACTGCACCCCCCCCCCCCGGAACCACAACTCTGTCCCCAGTAACTGTCTGTGATACATACATATATATCCTTACCGCCAGGGATGTCACTGTACCAATGGCATTGCCATGAAGGGTCAAACGGATAAGGTCACATGTGTACCTGAAGAGTTATACCAAAACGTAGTTATGTTATCTTTTTGTGATGGCCACCTCCTGCCCCCCCCCCCCCCCAAGTCAAACAGAAAAAGGGTATGCAGCACCCAAAAACACGCTCTCCCGCAATGGTAAGCATGCATTCAGGTGTTCTTCCTGGCCAACTTGACTGAGGTGGCTGTGGTCAGCAAAACTTGGAATGGACCATCATATCTTGGATCAAGGATCTCTAATGTGGTTACATTATTAGTCAACACATCAGATTGCAACTGTAACTGTTGTGGAAAGTAACAACCAAGTCTGGGAGCTGAACCAAACAAAATTTCATAAGGGGATAGGGCATGTTTCCCCCAAGGGGTGTGTCTGACACTGAATAGGGCAATGGGCAAACTGTCTGGCCAACTCATGTTAGTTTCTTGGGCCATCTTTAACATCCTGTTTTTTAGTGTCCCATTCATCCTTTCTACCTTCTCGTTACTTTGAGGGTGGTATGGGGTGCCAACTGAACCCCCAGTGCTGCCCAAATCTTTCGTAAGGGTTGCTGTGAAGGCTGGGCCCTGATCACTCTCTATCACCTCTGGGACCCCAAATCTACATACTATCTCACTAGTTTCTTGGCTGTGGTCCTGGCAGTTATTACCACTTCCACTAGGGCGTATTCGAATCTGCCACTTCTTGGCACTTGAGAATGATCAATTTGTATCCTCTGGAAAGGGGTATAGGGCTTTTGCCAGGTGCTTCTTCTGTGACTTTTCTGTGCATCCTGGGTTACATTTGGTGCAGATAGTGCATGATCTGCAGAAGTTGTTGGCCAGTGGAGTAACTCTTGGTGCAACACTTGTTGATAAGAGAGTTCATAAAAGTCTTTGTCAAGTGGGCAGCTCCATGCGCCTATTGCACCACGGCTGGGTACATACTCCTGGGTAGACAAGGCTTCTTGTTGCACTCGAATAGTCCATCTCTGTGAGTTGCTCCAGCTCCGTTTCCAGCTTTCCTTCTCACCTGGACTTGCTGTTTCCTGTATTTCTTTCAGATAAACTCTGTCCACTGGGAGAGTCTGTAAGGTAAGCACGGGGTGGTCCTCTTCTACCACCCTGCTGTCCACTTCCGTGGACCACTGGCTGTCTGTTTTGCAGCTGAATTGGCTAGATAATTGCCTCGAGCTTCCTTTTGAGTTTAGTTTGTCATGTGCTTTTACTCAGAATAGTCACTTGGGTTAGGAGAAGCAAGGCATCCATCAAGTTTTCACAGGTGTTCCTGCAGCCGTCAGGAATCCTCTGTCCTTCCAGATAACACCATAATCATTGGCAACGCTGAAAGCATATCTTGATTCCATATGAATGTTGGCTTTTTCCCTCTGCCCATTTACATGCTGTGGTAAGTGCTTGCAGCTCTGCCTCCTGTGGAGACATCACCCGTGGTAAGGCTTCAGCTTGTAGAACTGTGTTTTCAGTGGTGACTGCGTGTCCTGTGTGGTATTTGCCTCGTTCATCAGCAAACAAAAATTGTTAGGTCTGGATTCTGCAGGGGTGTTTCACTCACGGTGGGGAGATGGGTGGTTTCCAGCCGTATTCGATTGATGCAGTCATGGGGGGACTCTACTCCTCCTCCTTTTCCCCCCTCGAGAAGTGGAAGAAGGGTGGTAGGGTTCAGTGTTTGACAACTTAATAGAGTAATGCTGTCCAGTAGGAGGGAACACAGGAGTCTCAAGTGTCTGGTAATGGACAAGTGTTTCAGCTGGATCTTGGTTGAATATGGCAGCAATGTCATGGGGAGCAAGCAGAACGAGGCAGTGTCTGAGGACCAAGTCCAAAGTTTTGTCAAGCAAGGCTTGTGCACAAAGCCAGCTCACAGACACGATAGGCCTCCTCTTGCTACCGCATCCAGCCGACAGGAATAATATCCTATGGGGCGTAGGCGGATGCCGTGTGATTGGGTGAGTAAACCTGCATCATGTCCTAGACATTCGGATACAAAGAGCTTGAACGTTTTGTCATAGTCTGGGCGCCCTAGTGCCGGGGATGGAGCACTTGAGGGCCTCAAAGTTGTATATTACTCGGGAGACATCTGGAAGTGGTCTGATTGCAGAGCATCAGTAGGGGGGGCTTCTGGAATCCATGCTCCACACTAGGGAATTAGTCCAAGGAAGCCATAAAGGGATTTCTGGCCTTATGGCAGTGGGATGTCAGATTACTTTCACCCTGTCTTCAGTGAGGTGTCTTGTCCCATGGGACAAACAGTGTCCAAAGTAAATGACAGATGTTGAGCACCACTGCAATTTGGGCTTTGAGGCTTTGCAACCCTCGTTGGCAAGATAGCACAACAGGCTTTCTGAGGTGACTTCAACAGATTGAAGGAGAATCACTTCCGGGTGTTCCTCTTGTCAAGCCATAGCTTTTGCAAACTGGCTTGGAGAGTTCTGTGCCCCTTGTGGCACAACTGTTTAGGTACGTTGCCATTTCTTGCCGTGGATGAATGCAAAAAGGTACCAGCAGGAGGGGTGAGGGTGGACACTGAAGAAAGCGTTTGCAAGGTCCACCACTGTGAGGTACTTTGTGGTCAGAGACACCCACCGCAGGTAGCTGGTTCTCTTTTAGGGGTTCTCTTCTTCCTAGAGAACAGAGGTGAATTGCATGGAGATGTACAGGCTATCAGGGCTCCATTTGACACGAGGGCCTTGACATGCTTCGAAATAGCTGCAGATTGGGCTAACTTTAGGGGATATTGTGGTTTCCGGGGCAATGATGCACCCTCTTTGAGCTTAACTGAAACTGTTGGCACCTTTAAGTGACCGTTGTCTTCCGCTCCTGTGGACCATAAGCACACAGGGATTCTGTCAAGTACTTCCTGCGGTATTTAACTTGAAGTTATTGCTTCATGAAGTGTCATCAGGAGAGGCAGAGAACACAAAGCAGATGAGTCTTCTAAGGATAGGGGAGTATGTAACTTCATCCCCCCTTCAGGCGTGTACATGATTGAGGCCTGTAGTCTAGACAACACATCAGCTCCTAGTAGATTCAAGGGACATGTAAAGGACACCATGAATCTGGCAAGCAAATCAGGAAATGTCCCTACTTGGAGTGGCTCAGTAAGTGGACTGGAGCAGGGCACCCCATCCACTTCAACATAGGAAACGTGAGTGTGTCTTTTCATAGTGGGAGAAGTTCAGATCATCAAAGGCCTGTATGAGTCCAGCATGATACTACTTCAGACTCCCTTATCTTGGGTAATATCTTGGATTGTGGTGGTCTGATCCGTCAATTTCTCCTTTGCCCAGTCATGGAGTTGTGCACAGAACTCCACGCCTGAGGTGTAGGAAGTGGCACTTGTCAGGCATCATTGAAGGCCGTCTGCATGACCGGCCAAAAGACATGTCCTGCTTTGATTTGGCATAGGCTGATCAAGTCTCTCCAGGCAGCTGAGTAAATTTCTTTTATCTGCACTATCCTGCGGTAGAAGGGCATTGGCTGCTTCTCTGGGTCAGGCAGACTTGTCACTAAGGCCACTGCTTGTGATGGGGTAAAAGCGACATCACTTTTGCCCCTTCTGGTAACCGAGACTAATGTTGTTGCAGGGGCTGGGAAGGGACACTGTTCTTTATGGTTGCCAGCATGTGTTTAAGATCCTCTCGGAACTGTGAGTCCGGAGCCGGATTCGGGGTTAAATCAGCGGGTGGCCTTGCTGCCTGTTGTTAGTCTACCCACTCAGATGCTTCTTCATCATTAATATATCCGACCTGTGAATGTGATGCTTCCGTATTGGGGAATACAGGTGTGTGGTATGAACCATCCTGGTTTAAAACAGGAAGGACTGGGTATAGGTTGTGTTTGAGCCTACTGGGTGTACCAAGATGGCCGCCGGCAGGAAGTGCACTGGGCTGGGTAGAAAGTGAAGGCATGGGTGTACCAACTTTGGTAACTATTTCAACATCTTCTCTCCTCTTCATAATATCACATTCTTCACATTCCTTTCTCTCTCTCTATTCTGTTTCTCAGCTAATGGCTTGAGAGGAGACTACGTACAACTAATGGGTTAATATTCTTTCACTGCTCCTTATCAACAAATTCCTTCGGGTGGGGGCACATAACTCTGTTCCTGGCTGTTACTGTCTGCTTTAACTCTGTAATGTACAGTTAATCTCAGAACAAGCAATTCAGGGGTGATGGGGAGCAACGGGTCATCGGGTAGCCACCTTCACCAGTCCCCAACCCCTCTCATGTATAGCACACAGTAAATCACCAATGCACTCAGGACGGGACATTACACCTGCCACTCTTTGAACTGCAAAGTTTCAGCAGGCTAAGATAAACCACGGGCAGGCAACTCCCCTGAAAAACCCATTTATAGACGTTTATTACAGGATTAAACCCCCCCCCCCAGGCCGACAGCTTGTCTGGGGGTGAGACATCTGTAACACTTTCAGACTGCGTAGCCAGCAGCTGATAACCCTCAGAGGTCCTACAAACCTTGAGTAACCCATTTATAACCGCTTGCTGTAAGGTAAAATCTCACTCCAGAGGCAGACCGCTCATCTGGGGATGAGAACACACACATGCAGCACTTTCAGACTGCGAAGCCAGCAGCTCAAAGAACGGCAGACAGTGAACAGATAATACAGACAGCAGAAACCCATTGGCAGGTTCGATAAAACAGCCTCAGGCGAGGAAATGCCTGCCTCTAAAACAGTCTCGGAGCCGACCGAATCCAGCGGCCAACCAAGAGATAAGAAGGTCGTACACTGGTAAGAATATAAAATGCTTACCGTACTGTTAGGGCTACGCAAAAGCCCCCTTTCTTAGCTATCAGTTTAGCCGCTCGAATCCTTATCGCGGTCTTGCTTCGACTGTAGCCTAAAGCTCCCGGGTTTCGGCACCAGCTGTTAACCTTGAGCTCGATTGAAGCTCTTAACCTTATCTGCTGCTGTCTCTAATTGGAAAGTGTGGATATGCAAGCTTATAAAAGTAAACGCACTGACACGCTCAGCACGGTTACTTCTTACACTTCTAATTTATTCAAGGCGGTGCTAATGTTTTATACACAAAAATACATCATTGCTATGTTGGTCTAATAGGTACATCTCATTGGTTAAGATAGAAAAGAAAATGGAGAATCTTCATGTCGAGGTTTGGTTGTTGTCTTCAGTTCCACGTTCTTCTGATACGTGGGATGCAGGGTGTACCCTCCATTTAGAGAAGATAAAGAAACAGAGCTAATCTGTATACTTATATAATGAGTAAGGAGAAAAACATGTATACACATAAGAAAATAGATATTTTCAGATTATTATTATTATTATTATCTACATTACATTCCTTCACACCTGTCACCGCCCTTCAGAGTACCCGCTTACCTGTCACCAGCCCATCAAGTTACTCGAGTACCTGTCTGCAGCTCATAAAGTTACTCGAGTACCTGTCTGCAGCTCATAAAGTTACTCGAGTACCTGTCTGCAGCTCATAAAGTTACTCGAGTACCTGTCTGCAGCTCATAAAGTTACTCGAGTACCTGTCTGCAGCTCATAAAGTTACTCGAGTACCTGTCTGCAGCTCATAAAGGTACTCGAGTACCTGTCTGCAGCTCATAAAGTTACCCGAGTACCTGTCTGCAGCCCATCCCTCATTTTGTGGGTAATTCAACTGTCCTGGTGCTCAAGGACCTTCAAAAGTGTGATAGGTAGGAATGAAATGAGATGTGTAATTTATGCTCCTAGAACACCTGAAGGTACTACTTCAATGTTGGGCCTCTGTATGTGGCCAGGCTGTGTAAAAGTCTCACACATGTGGTATCACCATACTCAAGAGTAGCAGAATGTATTTTGGGG
This sequence comes from Lithobates clamitans, assembly GCA_037952925.1. Taxonomy (NCBI): domain Eukaryota; kingdom Metazoa; phylum Chordata; class Amphibia; order Anura; family Ranidae; genus Lithobates; species Lithobates clamitans. The sequence continues at coordinate 10,527,015 of JBBGZY010000285.1, forward strand.
TGTAATTTATGCTATGCGTTAGAAATATCTTTATAAATTGACAACTGTGTGTTAAAAATGCGTTTTCATTTTTTTTCCAAAAACTTCTGGAAAACAATGAACCATTCAAAAGACTCATTATGCCTCATAAATTATACATGGGGTTTTTGCTTTCCAAAATGGGGTCATTTTGTGGGCAATTCCATTGTCCTGGTGCTCCAGGGCCTTCAAATTGTAATGTGTGGTTGAGAAATGAGATGTGTCATTTATGCTCGTAGAACACATGAAGATGCTACTTCAATGTTGGGCCTCTGTATGTGGCCAGGCTGTGTGAAAGTCTCACACGTGGTATCGCCATACTCGGGAAAAGTAGCAGAATGTATTTTGGGGTGTAATTTGTTGTATGCATATGCTGTGTGTGAGAAATGACCTGATAATATGACAATTTTGTAAAAAAAAAAAAAAAAAATCTTCAATTTGCAAAGAATTATGGGAAAAAAATACAACTTAAAAAAACTCACCATGCTACTTAATACCTTTTGGAATGTCAACTTTCTAAAAAGGGGTCATTTGGGAGGGGGGGGGATGAGATTCACCTGATGTACTGAAGGCCTGATCAGATGTGATCAATTTTCAGTGATTGGCACCATAGTTTGTAGACTCTATAACTTTCACAAAGACCAAATAATATGCACTAATTTGGATTATTTTTACCAAAGATATGTAGAAGTATAAATTTTGCCTGAAATTTAGGAAGAAAAATTACTAATTAGCAAAATGTTATGACCGAAACAAAGAAGGCATTCTTTCACAAAATTTACGGTCTTTTTTTATTTATAGCACAAAAAATAAAAAACCCACCAGTGATGAAATGCCACGAAGAAGAAAGCTCTATTTGTGTGGAAAAAAGAGTAATTGTCATTCAAAGTGTGAGATCGCTGAAAGCTGGTCCGGGCAGGAAGGGGGTGTAAGTGCACTATATATATATATATATATCTTGGATCGCAAGCATAATTCATTCTGGAAACATGCTTGTATATCAAAGCAAATTTCCCCATAAGAAATAATGGAAACTCAGATGATTTGTTCTACAACCAATTCATAAGTTCTTCAGTTTATAGTCCATATAAAAAGATTGTAGCAATGTAATAGGTTGTGTAACCATAAAAATGTCCATTCACAAATGGCAGCCTCCACAAGGGGATTAGAAGCAAAATAAAACAGGAGCTACAGTGTATAAAAGAAGAGAGGTGCCTCTAAGTGTAGCAATATGGTTACATTTTATTGAAGGTACAACATTTAGCAACTCGCGTGGTTAATGATTAAAAGAGGCACATCCAAATATGCGAGCACCTGTGGTAAAGCTGTCCACATATAGACCGTCCTCCACACCACCGGCTATTACCGCTGTCAGTCTGCAATTATGACCAGGAAGACTAACCTGCAGTAGAGCAATTTGAAAGTGAGGCTTGAAGCGCTCATGGAGCACAGCGTGGCGTGGAGGATGGCCTGTTTTAATCATCAACCATGTGAGTTGTTGTACCTTCATTAAATGTAGTCATATTGCTACACTTGGAGGCTCCTCTTTTCTGTTTTATTCCCAGTTGTGACGTGATGCTACGTGTGTGTGTGTGTGTGTATATGTGTATATGTGTATATATATATTATATTTATTAGACCCTAGAGAATAAAATTGGCAATTGTAGCAATATTTTGTCATGCAGAATTTGCGCTGCAGTATTTTAATGTCTTTGGAAAAAACTCTTATGCAAAAAAACATAATGTATAACCAATTTTTTCGATAAAATATAAAAGATGATGTTACACCGAGTAAATACCTACTTGTAACATGTCTCTTTAAAATTAGGCACCCTTGTGGAATGGCGACAAATTACAATACCTACAAAATCTTCATAGGCGACGCTTTAAAATTTTTTACAGGTTTTCTGTATAGAGTTAAAGACTAGGTCTAGCGCTTTATTGCTCTCGCTCGAACATTCGCGGTGATACCACATGTGTGGTGCGAACACCGTTTATATATGTGTACATGACTTGCGTATGCTTACACATGCTTCTGCATGCAAGCACGGAGGGATGGGTGCGCTTTTACTTTATTTTCATTTTTTTATTTTCATTTTTCTTGTTACAAAGAATGTAAACATCCCTTGTAATAGAAATAAGGGATGACGGGTCCTCTTTATGGAGAGATCTGGGATCAATAAGACCCCAAATCTCTCCTCTACCTTTTTTAAAAGCAAAAGGTGCTTTAAAAAAAAAGTATATTGTTTACTTCCGCCCTGGACCAGAAGTGACATCATGTTGTGGCTCCAGTCCTCCAAGACCATAGACGCATGGACAATCTAGTCGCTGATAACTGCCGTGTGAACCGTTGGATCACTTTGTTCACGGGCGCGCCAGAAACAACGGGGAGAGGTGGGGGGAAATTGGCTTAATACTGGCTTTAAGAACCAGTGAAGGTCTTGCAGTCAAAAATGTTTGGATTTTGAATCTCTTTGGCATGCTCTCTATCTTGTATAGATTGCTGAACAGACGTAGTGTCACCACAGGCCTTCAATTTTTTTGGGGAGTGGGAATCCGAGTTAAGCCGCCATTTCACAGACTTACAGAAACAGAACATGTTTAGACTGGTACAAACATCTTCCATAAAAATACTAAAACACAGGAAACAAATTTATAAATTGCTGTTCAGGTGGTACAGGGTCTCGAAGATGCTGGCTGTTGCATACCCCTCAGTCTCGGATAGATGCTGGCGGGGCTGTGGGCAACAAGGCTTCCATTTTCACGTCTGGTGGGAATGCCCTAAGATTAGGCCATTCTGGGCTGAGCTCAGGAACTTGATTTCTCAAACAATGGCCTAGATCAGGGACGACCTGGTGCAATGCCTCTTTCATGGTACTCAAAGTTCCATTAGGACTTATAAGGAGAGTATAGTTCCACATCTGTTGGATGCAGCTAAAGCATTAATCCCGGTCTACTGGAAAAAGCCACAAATACCTACGATAGAACATTGGGTGAATCAGGTCAACAAAATTATGGCAGATGAGAAATGGGTTTGTACCACTAGTAATAAACTGGAAGAGTTCCATGCTAAATGGGAACCTTGGGTAATTTTAGTACAGTAAACCGGAGTACACAGTTTAATTTCCCATGAAGAGAAGGGACACTAAATTGATATGAATGGGTGATTGTTTGGAGGGATGGATCTGAGGTAGTTTTTTAATGGTTGTTGGTTATATGTTTGCTTATTGACTGTAAAAAGGAATATGATTAAATAAAAATTATAAAATTTAAAAAAACATAGGGATGGGGGAGGGGAGAGAAGCCGTTTGTTCCTCCCCTTTTCAGGCCTGTGTGGCTGCATGCTTGGATAAGTGTATGGCATGGATTTTGAGGGAACCCCTCGCCATATATTTTTTTTTTTTTTTTATTACATCTTGGCATGGGGTTCCTCTCAAAATCCATACCAGACCTAAGGTCTGGTATGGATTTGGGGGGACCCCAGGCTGTTTTTTGTTTGTTTTTTTTCCTCCAATTCATGTTCAAAACTGACGTGTGCGATTCAGAAGCATTCCTATAGCAGGCAATGAGCCTGGAATTTGCATCTGAACTGCACCGCAGTGATCAGAAAACGCACAGGACTCTCTTTAAATTTGCACTGCACATGCAGCGCATACAGTATATGTGAACAGCTTCAATGGAAAACTGTTGTTCCTCATGGCATGCGAATCGGATGCAGTTCAAAATGCATATATGTAAACCAAGTCTAAAAGTCCTAATCTTTGTCTGTTTCAGAATACTATATTTGTTTTGCAGAGTGCTTGTAATAATAACAAGCATCATCTACTCATGTGGGTGGAAGCATCAAAGCACACACAAGTATTCCTGCAGATATGTGCCTTCCTCCACTCTTGTCATGTATTGTGTTTTAGGTGATACAATGTTGTAGATCTCCTTTTATTTTACCTGAATGAAAACCAGCTGTACTCTAAAATGCCATAGTACACAGAATTATTATTTTATGTATTGACATCACTTCCAAAGCATCAACATTCAGATGATGCTGATGACATCACTCATCTCCTTGCAAAAAAAAAAATGTTTAGGCGGCTCTAGTTGCCCAATCACTTTTTAATGGGGCTAACAAAGTGCTCCCCCGACACCCCCGCCAGTGGTCCCGACAGTGGTTACTTCCATTCCTCCAGGAAGCCCTGGACCATGGGATTCAACTTCCCCAGTAAGTGCAGGAGGCACTCAGGGAATGTCCGTTCCCCCATCCCTCCTGTGACTATCAGAGGAATGACTGCTGTGACCCCGGAAGTGACAGTATAGCTGGGATGCAGCTATTACAGCACAATCTGCATTGGAGGGTAGGAAAGACATTGGAGGTCTAATACACCCCCAAGGTCTTCACAATGAGGACCTATCACCTGCCAATGCTGTCACACAAGGGGCTTGTTAGCGCTCTGTAATCGTAATTATGTTAAATAAAATAAAGTGTAAGAAAAAAATATAAATTTAAAGTGGCTGTAAACCTCAGACATGAAATATGAACAAAGCATATCACTCTATACTTGCGAACACTAGGTGTCATTTCTGTCTGCTGCTTTGTTCCTCTGCTATCAGCAGAATTGCTTCTGACAAGTTTTCCTGACGCCAAGAGAAAAATGGTGACGGGGAGGGACCTCCAGCTGATTCACAGCCTCAGCTCTGTTCCTACGTGCTGTGGGAAGGGTGTCTCTTCCCTCCAATCAGCTCCCAGAACTCTCCTCATTGAGCTTTGCAGAGTGTAATTTCAGCTCTCCTCACCCTTTTTTTTTAACCGCTCAAAAAAGCTTTATAAATTCAGCAATTTGAACGGATGTAGAGAAGAGAAAACCGCAGATAAGTACAACTTATGTGGGAGAATTTGTTTCACCTCTGTGAATCACCTAAGGTCAGTCACTTCACTGGGTATATGTAAGGGTTTACAGCCACTGTTAATTCAAGAAAAAATGTAAAGCACTCCCGCCTGTCCACACCCCATAAAAAACGGCATAGGGCAAGCATGTGTATGTAACCTCAATTACGCCACACACGTGGCATTGTCAAGAACGTTGAGGTGAGAGCAATAATTCTAGGGCCATTCATGGTTAATTCTAAATCGATAAACTGTAAATGTAACATAGTTTTTTTGCGGTTTCATTTCATGTTTGGTATCTCCTTTACTCAACACAACAACATTATTTAAATTTTACCAAAAATGGGTATTTTATTGTGTGTTTGCATTAATATTCTTTTTTTTTTTTTTTTTTTTTTTTTTTTTATTTGAACAGTCGACTGAGCGCTAATAAACTCTCTCAATGTAATTTACATCACCATGGTCATCGTTGCATTTAGGAGGGGCACACAGAGCCTGTGCCCTCTCCGCCTGTCCAGCATATCACCGCTAACTCTCTCCCAGTAGCAGTATGGAGCCTCACTGTGCACCTAGCACTGACTTCACTTCACTTAACACTTCCTCTTCTGTTCCTGTGTACAAGTTGGAGACCTCTGTGGGGCTTATTTGCTCCCGTTGCTCTGGGAGATGGACCTGCTGATGAAGAGAGTGCCAACAACAACTTCTCCTGCTAGAGGCTTTCCCACCTTTCACATGTATACACTAACAGGCTGCTAGAGAAACCTTTGTTACCCTTGGTAACCACTGTATCTTCACTCTTTATTAACTCTTGTACTGTTATCTTCATACTCCAATGTGTGTAGTGACCCGAGCTGTAGACTATATGTGCCGGTTACTTGCATTACACCCCTTTAGTAACTTCAGACCAGGCAAAGGAACAGTTTTAAAGGTTTACTGTAGGACAAGTTAACACAACCGTTCAACATAAAGTGCAGTCTTTTCCTGACCCTCTGTCTGGACAGTGCTGATTGGCCCTGTACTGATCACATGTACTCTCCCAAGAAACTGTCTAGCAGTACACACCAAACTGGGCATGTGCAGCATGCCCCCAAGGCTCTGTTTTATCAGAAGATGGTATGGGAACAGTGGAAGAAGGGAAGGGTCATGCTTTACTGCATATACAGACTGATTTTACTGTTGTGGGTTTAGACCCCTTTTACACTGAGGCTCTTTGCAGGCACTATAGGGTAAAAAATAGCGCCTTCAAAGCGCCCTGAAACAGCAGCTCCATTCACCCCAGTGTGAAAGCCCTCGGGCTTTCACACTGGAGTGGTGCGCTGGCAGCGTGTCAGAAAAAGTCTTGTCAGCAGCTTCTTTGGAGTGGTGAACTCGCCGCTCCCAAAGCACCCCTGCCCATTGAAATCAATGGACAGCGCTGGCAAAGCGCCGCTGTAGCAGCACTTTGCTGGTTGTTTTAACCCTTTTTCGGCCGCTAGCAGGGGTTAAAACCCCCGCTAGCGGCCGAATAGCGCCGCAAAAACTACGGTAAAGCATCACTAAAAATAATGGTGTTTTACCGCCGACACCTGGGGCAGCTCAGTGTGAAAAGGCTCTTAGTAACACTTTATTTGTACAAGCTGAAGTTAGAAGCTGATTGGTTACTATGCACAGCTGCACCAGATTTTGCACTCTCTGGTTTTAGTAAAGCAACCGCTACATGTGAATAGTATAGAATTGTTTTGTTTGTTTTCGGGATGAGGATGTAGTGCAGTGGTTCTCAACTCCAGTCCTAGAGACCCACCAACAGGCCAGATTTTAAGTATTACCTTGGGGAGTTGCAGACTATAATACTGCAATCGCTGAGCAGCAAGTGATATCACCTGTGATGTATTTCAGCTATCTTGCAAACCTGGCCTGTTGGTGGGTCCTGAGGACAGGCGTTGAGAACCACTGATGTAGTGGGACTTTGAATTTGTACAAACTACAAGCACCTTATACTTGTCAGCAACCAAAATTTGATTACCTACTACTAGGTGTAATGGCATTTTAAGATGTAATAAAAAAAATTGCAGCGCTGCAAATGTACAACTTATTTCATCACTCAACTTATACTAGATTTTAAGTCCTATACATGTATAATCAATTTGCAGAAACCTGAAAAAAACAATAATATACTCTTCACATATTGTACAACAATGTGCATATACAAAAAATTTGTATATGCATGTTGCTCTGAATCCAGTGCCAGTTCCCATCTGTGTTAAATAATGCTCAGTGTATTTCAGGCCACTTCTGGATTTCAGTAAGTCCTCAATCCTTGCCAGGGGGAACAGGGAGGTGGATGTGCTTCAGCACAGCACCCTGCATACACAGTAAAATTTTGCTGACTAGGGCCAGTTTTAGACCTGGGGGGGGGCACTTCAGGTTCTGGGGCCCCTCATACAGAGTTGGTTTACATTCTCCATGACAGTCGCACATTTTTTAAATGCATGACACCGTGCTATTCTGAGGTCAGGCGTGCACACAATCGGTCATCGCAATCTGTGTGGTTTGCTTGAGCTGGCAAAATTAGGTTTTTTTTTTTAATTATACAATATACCAGTCCAGAGTAAAAACTTTTGCTGATGCTGGCCAGAAAAATATTACTTCCCAAGATACATTCAACCACTTGCTTAATGGGCACTTAAACCCCTTTCCTGCCCAAGGCAATTTTCAGCTTCCAGTGCTGTCACACTTTGACTATTGCGCGGTCATACTACATTATACCCATATGAAAATGTTACCCGTCTTTTTACACAAATAGAGCTTTCTTTTGGTGGTATTTATTCACCACTGGGGTTTTTATTTTTTGCTAAACAAAAAAAGACTGGAAAAAACAAACAAAAAAAGTTTTCATAGTTTGTTATAAAATTTGACAAACAGGTAGTTTTCTCCTTCATTGATGTGTGCTGATGGCACTGGTGGGCACTGCTTAGCAGTGCAGATATGCACTGGTAGGTGGAACTGGTGGGCACTGCTTAGCAGTGCAGATATGCACTGGTAGGTGGAACTGGTGGGCACTGCTTAGCAGCAGTGGTCTAAAGTGTGCGGGATGGATGTCCTGTTTACTACAGACGGTAATCTGTTTACATCACGTGATCAGCTGTCATTGGCTGACAGCTGATCAGGTGGTAAGGGGCCGGGATCAGCCCCTTACTCTGATCTGTGATCAGCTGAGTCTCATTGACTCACTCATCACAGAGCGAGTGCCCCGCAGGGGGCACACAGACCGCTTGTGCACAGGAGGACGTATATGGACACCCTCCTGGCAATTTAGGCCCGCACTGAAGCCGTCTTTCGGATATAGTGCAGGTGGGAAGAGGCTAATAAGTCGGGGTTTTTTTTGGTTTTTTTTGGTTTTTTTTGTATTATCTATTTTATTTATTTTCATTTTTTTTTTTTTTTTTTTATATTTTTGTATAGAGGGGGGGTTCTTCTGTTAGGGGACCCAGAGCAGTTTCCCCTTTTGCCCCCTTATAAATCCGGCATCAAATCAACAACGCTCTCTGCATTACTAAGGACCGCCCTGTGTCGGAAAAGAGAGAGGATCCCGCATGTGGCATGACAAGTATTTAAAACATGTAAAAGTTCACATGGGGAAAGTGGGAGAGAAGTTTGGTTTATAATAAGCTTTAGGTCCACTTTAACAAACAGAATGGCTTTTTTAATTTTTTTAAACACATAATTTCATACCAATCCTTCATTCGTTTGTAATTGTGCATACAGCTTGATAATGGTATACATGGCAGCTACAGACCTTCATCGTCCTACACAATTCTGGTTCACTTTGTCTCATAACATTCCGTTAATGATTCATACAATTTTAAATCAGAAATATTCTTTCCTATATTGGAAGCAGCAAATGCTGTTAATCTAAACTCGAAACACATTTTTCTAGCTCCATGTAAACATTTATTGGAGAGAGTTCCCCCCTCATTATCTATTAAGAAAGAAAAACTAAGTACCGGTACTTCTTTTTTTTTTTTTTGCTTGCAGAATTAATCTATGCTTGCAAAAAAAAGTAATATAGAAAAGTGCTTGGATAAACCTAAAGTGTACTTTTCATGATAAATTATGCATTTGTACCAGGCCCTGCAGCTTCTTCCTGAATAACGGCTAATTAAACAAGGAAAAATTAATTTTACAATAAATACTTGCATTTATTAATGCATGTTGGTAAAAATCTGTGTAATTGTAATAGGGTTTTTTTTTTTTTTTTTTTTTAAATAATTGCAAAAACTCATCGACATTGAGTTATGGTAGGCCTAAAATAATTATTAAAATTTTTAAAAGAATGAATTTAATAGGAGCACCTGACTCTGTCACCTTTTTGGCACTAGGACTAAAAGGACTAGCCCCGCCTTTTTCAAAAGTTTTTAATATGGAGGAGCCCTTAAAATAATGTTCCGGTCTCAGGGAACACATACTTAAAATTACTGCATCTACAGCTCACTGTAACTTAGTGTAATGGTCAAGAAGAATGGTCCTTACATTTTTGGTCAGTGGGAATAACCCCTCTCATTAAAGTGTCTGTAAAAGCAAAATGTATACAAACATTAGATGGCGCTACACATATCCTCTTACAAGATATTTTAAAGGTCAAAAAAAGTGACCAAATATCAAAAAGCGTTCAAAGTAACAAATAGTCCCAAAAAAACACATACAGAATGTGTGCGCTAAAAGTCACTAATAGTGTCCATATATCTTCAAAGATAATTCTCAATCTTCATGCAGTGCTTGTGACAACAACTCTCACAGTATACATTAAATTAACTCGCCAAAAATCAATGCCTCACATCAAAGATATGTAGCACCCTGATGCTTAGGCAGGGTTGCTATTAAATGTATTTGCCAAGCGATAGTTGCCTTGGCCAATTGTTAGGTCAATTGATTTCACCCTAATTCTGGAATTGTTGCACTTCTCCCTTCTGTCGCTAGATGGCCGGGTATCTGGTGACATTAGATAAGACAAGGGCATTGCAAGGACAGATTAGGATTGAATGGGGTGTCTCAGCCAATAGGTGGGGATTGTCTTTGGTCCCTTGGCCTGCTGGGAGAACCTATTTATTTGGGTGAAGTCAGGTGATTGGGGTTCTATGCTACCTGGACGGCTGTCTGGGTGGACGTATTGCCCCGGGCTGCTAGGCCAGAAACCTAAGGCCTATCCCAGGGACATCTGGCTGCTAGGCTATCTGAGAGCCTATCCTGAAGTAATGCAGGGTTGGGACTGCAAGCTTGTAGTCCAACCAGAAGTAACTGTTCCACCGACCAGGGAACCAGTCGTGGTCAGAGGTAGAAGCGAAGCTGTCGCCACAAAGGGTCCATCCGCCTTGCTACCGGAGACCATTGTGACTAAGCTGAGGCCAGTACCAGAGCAGGCTTCTTGCCATCCGGGGACAGTGAAGAAGTAGGAAAGCATCAGCAAGTGCCAAGTCAGGGACCCAGCAGGACAGCAGAGGTGATGCTTGTGGAGTGCCAAGCCAGGGACCCAGCAGTGAAGCGGGCGTGACGCTTGAGGAAGATACTGAATGCTACAGTGAAAGAGCTCAGGGGATCCAGTAGCTAGTGGATCTCAAGTCTAGCAAGAGAGATTGGGAGCTCGTTCAGTTAAGACCCACAGTGAGTGAGTGTGGAGTAAAGAGAACTATTCGTGTTACAGATAGTTGAGTACCTTTACTGTTAGTAACATCTACAAGATTTTTGCCATAGGAGACAGCGGTCCTACCTATACAGAAGTGGTGTCTGCCTGGAGGCCTTCACCTGTATACCTATAGAAGTCTCGGAGTCTGCCAATTTAACATTGCATCTACCTAAGGGTGTCCTGGCCCTAACCCTCACTCCTACAGTTTTCTTTGCATTCAAAAAGTGTCTGGCACCCACCGTTTCATCTTGCGTTACATCCACCATGCCTTGTAACCCACTCTACCCTGAAGGATGTCAGCTGTCCCTAACTCTGGAGGTCACCATTAGGCCTCAGGGGCCCCGGGACTTTGCTACAGATAATTGGCATATAACAGTTTAAATTATGAAAATCCGCCCCCAGCTTTCCCAGGATCTTCCTGCTTTAGGCATTCGCATATCCTTATAGACTCTCCATCCAACACTTGCCCATAAAAGAGAGAGGCTCACAATAGTGCAGTAACGTAACAGGAACTAATTTTATTTAAAAACCACTCACAAAAGTTATATAAAACCTCACCTTCTATCAAACACTCATTTATCAGTATGCTCGCTTCACGTATATCTGCTAGGTTCAGGGCGTCTCATCACCTTGTGGCTGTATTAAATCAAGCAACGCGTCACTTCGGGGTTAGCGTGCATGTGTCACATCCGATCCAGCATATGGTAGCACCCTGACATATTTTGTACATGCGGACTTCCTCATAGGGCCAAAAAAAACATACAGTGGGGACAGAAAGTATTCAGACCCCTATAAATTTTTCACTCTTTGTTCTATTGCAGCCATTTGCTAAAATCCTTTTAAGTTCATTTTTTTCCTCATTAATGTACACACAGCACCCCATATTAACAGAAAAACACAGAACTGTTGACATTTTTGCAGATTTATTAAAAAAGAAAAACTGAAATATCACTTGGTCCTAAGTATTCAGACTCTTTGCTCAGTAGTCGAAGCACCCTTTTGATCTAATACAGCCATGAGTCTTTTTGGGAAAGATGCAACAAGTTTTTTATACATGGATTTGGGGATCCTCTGCCAATCCTGCCTTGCAGATCCTCTCCAGTTCTGTCAGGTTGGATGGTAAACGTTGGTGGACAGCCATTTTTAGGTCTCTCCAGAGATGCTCAATTGGGTTTAAGTCAGGGCTCTGGCTGGGCCTTTCAAGAACAGTCACAGAGTTGTTGTGAAGCCACTCCTTCGTTATTTTAGCTGTGTGCTTAGGGTCATTGTCTTGTTGGAAGCTAAACCTTCGGCCCAGTCTGAGGTCCTGAGCACTCTGGAGAAGGTTTTCGTCCAGGATATCCCTGTACTTGGCCGCTTTCATCTTTCCCTCGATTGCAACCAGTCGTCCTGTCCCTGCAGCTGAAAAACACCCCCACAGCATGATGCTGCCACCACCATGCTTCACTGTTGGGACTGTATTGGACAGGTGATGAGCAGTGCCTGGTTTTCTCCACATATACCGCTTAGAATTAAGGCCAAAAAGTTCTATCTTGGTCTCATCAGACCAAAGAATCTTATTTCTCACCATCTTGGAGTCCTTCAGGTGTTTTTTAGCAAACTCCATGTGGGCTTTCATGTGTCTTGCACTGGGGAGAGGCTTCTGTTGGGCCACTCTGCCATAAAGCCCCGACGGGTGGAGGGCTGCAGTAATGGTTGACTTTCTACAACTTTCTCCCATCTCCCGAGTGCATCTCTGGAGCTCAGCCACAGTGATCTTTGGGTTCTTCTTTACCTCTCTCGCCAAGGCTCTTCTCCCCCGATACCTCAGTTTGGCCTGACGGCCAGCTCTAGGAAGGGTTCTGGTTGTCCCAAATGTCTTCCTTTTAAGGGTTATGGAGGCCACTGTGCTCTTAGGAATCTTAAGTGCAGCAGATATTTTTTCGTAATCTTGGCCGGATCTGTGCCTTGCCACAATTCTGTCTCTGAGCTCTTCAGGCAGTTCCTTTTGACCTCATGATTCTCATTTGCTCTGACATGCACTGTGAGCTGTAAGGTCTTATATAGACAGGTGTGTAGAACCATCTCAAGGACGATCAGAAGAAATGGACAGCACCTGAGTTAAAAATGAGTGTCACAGCAAAGGGTCTGAATACTTAGGAGCATGTGATATATTTTAGTTTTTTTCTTTTTTTAAAAATCTGCAAAAATGTCAACAATTCTGTGTTTTTCTGTCAATATGGGGTGCTGTGTGTACATTTTAATGAGGAAAAAAAACTAACTTAAATGATTTTAGCAAATGGCTGCAATATAACAGAATGAAAAATTTAGGGGGGTCTGAATACTTTCCGTCCCCACTGTAGTTAAAAAGATCAATGGCTTTAGTGGCTGCTCATTTGAGTGGCAGAAATTGTTTCTTGTTCAGGGAACCCCTAACAACCTCTGGGGGAACCCTAGTTGAGAGCCTGGTCTAGACCCTCAAATGATAATTTGATCATGGTAATTTTTGTAGAGTAGTCAAGCAAAAATATGTAGTCACACCCAAAGGAGGTGGTATTAAACATTTGAAGTCTAATTCCAAACGAGATCCATTTATTTTTATTTTTTTTTAAGGTAATTAAGTTTCAAGTCTTTAGCTACATTCAAATGATTAAATATTGCACTTGAAATAAATGGGAATTGAAAACATGCAGAGACCTGTATTTGTAAGTAATTGGAACCAATCTGATTTCACGGTTTATTTTTGGGGAAACCTTAAAGGGGTTGTAAACCCTCCAGAAGTTTTTTCATCTTAAAGCATAAGGTGCATTAAGGTGAAAAAACTTCTGACAGTGACCAGCCCCCCCGTTTTACTCACCTGAGCCCTTCGATCCCTCGGCGGAGACGCGCTGTACCTCCTCTGCCCGGGGTTCTCGACTCTTGATTGGATAGATTGAGAGCAGTGCAGCCACTGGCTCCCGCTGCTGTCAATCAAATCCAATGATGCGGGGCCGAGTCCTGCATTCTACGTCAATGCAAATGCTGGACTCGGGAGCGTGCCTGCAAGGTAACCCCCCTGGCAGAGTGCTTCTCCTAGGGGGTCATATGCCTCCAGAAGAGGATGATCAGGACCCAGAGGCGGCTTTCTAATTAGACAAATTAGGCGGCCGCCTAAGGCCTTGCGCTCACTGGGGGCCTCGCGGCCGCCTAAATTTCCTGTGTTCGATCACTAATACGGACTAAGGAAAAGGCGTGCAGGCAGCCATAGGGCACACCCGGGCAGGCCGCAAGTCCATGCGGGCCCTAAAGCAGCTGAGCTTATCCTTCAGCCCACGCTACTCACCTGGCCTGGAGTCGGGGCAGGCGGCGGAAACTATCCAGCAGCCCTACCACTGTCTGTGAAGGGGAAGGAGGAGCTCCGGTTGATGGATCCCATCCCAGCACCTGCTGCAGCCTGGCCAACCGCCCAGGGAAAAAGTGAGTGCCAGGCCATGCAGCGCTCCTGTGTGCCTGCATAGAAGGAGCGACGGGGACAGCTGCATATGGAGGAATTGATCTTTCAATATGCCTTCTGCAGCCGCTGAATGCCCGCTTCTTCTGCAGGCGTTCATTGGCTGCAAAAAGAATATGGAAAGAATCAATTCCTCCATATGCAGTTGTCCCCTCCGCTCCTACTATCCAACTTCTTTTACTGCCCCTGTTCTCCGTGGTTCCTCCCCTTTCTCCCTGCCCCCCCCCCAATGCTCTCTGGTCCCTGTGCAGGACCACTCTGTGCATAATGAAGTGCACAGTGGAGGTAAGTAAGTTTCTTATTTGTAAAGGCTTTTTTTTTTTTTGTTTTTTTTTAATCACGTTAAAGTGGTTGTAAACTCTCCTTTGTTATTTTTATAGGGGAAAAAAACATGTTCTATTTACCTGCTCTGAGTAATGGTTTTGCACAGGGCTGCCCAGATCCTCCTCTTCTCGAGTCCCTGGCTGGAGCTCCTGGTCCCTCCCTCCTGTTGAGTGCCCCCACAGCAAGCAAGGGGACATCAAGGGGAGCTTTTTCAGCCTAAGGGTGACTGCAGCAGAAAAACACTCAGTGCAGACTTTCTCCCAGAGAAACAGAAATATATTGTGACTAAAGTTCGGCAAAACATAACAGGGCTGGCTCGATGGCAACCCGACCGGGAGCACTTGCAGCACGTAATAATGATTTGTAGTTTAAGTAGGCCTCAGGTGTGACAACAGCATTTGTTTTAAGGGGTGGAATGCTGCCTGGCCAGTCCGTACCCAAGTGGGGAGGCTTCCACAAAGGATGACATGTCCCTGCACTTTCCCTACTCCTCCAGAAGCTTTCCCTGATGCTAAGCACATTCCCCACCAGATGGGTGACCTGTTCCTACTCTAGCCCCATGTGGAATGTGCGCCAAACCTGGGGACCAAGGTCTTAAATAGACTGTCTGGCCCAAGATGGCTGCCAGAGACACATGGGGTGCCAGCATCCAATCGGATAGCTGCTCCTTGTGACCCAGGAAACCATAGGGGGATTGAGTTACTCTTGGATTCCCCTCCCTCTGCAAGACTGCACCTGCCTGTAAACCCTCCACTTCTAATCCCAGATCCCCCCCCCCCCCTGCCAGTGCATGAGCTGCTTAGGTGGTAGTAGTTGTGGAGTGTATGTATAATTCCATTACATGCATAGTACTTTACTTTAAATGGGTTCCATTGCATAGTTGTACAGAAGAATTTGCTACTTTATACTTTTCTTGTGTTGTAATCTTGTGAACCTATAATCAATGGTTTAAACAAGCAAATCCATAAATAAATCAAACATTTAACAGGATTACAAAGTGGAAAGTGTTCAATGTACAAACATGTCGATAATGAACAGACCAAAATACATCAAATTCAGTGAAAAGTCCTAAATTTGTCAAAATTATTTTTCTGAAAATAAATCTGTGAGCCTCCATGCTGTACAACAAAGGTTTTGGTGTAGCTACAACTGATCCCAGGTGTACACTCTCTCACCTTTTTAATGATGGACCTTAAAGGCTGGTTCATACCAGATGCAGTCCAGTGCATTTTTTAATCCGCATTAAAAACGCGTGTACAGTGTTTCCATGTCCAATGACCCTAGTTCACACCAGTGCAGTCAACAAAAATAGAAATTGCTGCATTTTTTCTGTATGGAACACATCTGGAATGCAGCAAAATGCATGATAACATATTGGAATTTGTGTAAATGCACTGGAATGCACATTGTTCTGACATTTTTCAAGTGTCCAAAAATGGGAAAAAAACGCACTAGAACACATGAAAACGCATCAAAAATGCTTGTAAACACATATATAAAAACATATGCAGAAATTGTGGTGTGAACCAGCCTTCAAGGCATTATAAACCTTAACTTCACCTGTATACGCAAAACCTTGAGCCTTTACAACCACTTTAATATATTGGAGTGGTGAGCACAGTAGTTTGCATGGGAGTTGTGGTATAGCTGATTGGGTGGTTGATTCATGCAGTCAGCATGCATGATGGTACAGACTTATTTGGTAATATATTGTATTATATGGGACAAACTAACTTAACCACTTCACCCCCAGAAGATTTATCCCCTTCCTGACAAGGCCATTTTTTGCGATACGGCACTGCGTTGCATTAACTGACGATTGTGAGGTCGTGCTGTACCCAAACACAATTTCTATATCTCCCACCCACAAATAGAGCTTTCTTTTGGTGGTATTTGATCACCTCTGCGGTTTTTATTTTTTGCACTATAAACAAAAAGACTGACAATTTTTTGAAAAAAATAAAAAATTTTACTTTCTGCTATAAAACCTAGCCAATAAAAAAAATTACAAAATTACATTTCTTCATCAATTTAGGCCAATATGTATTCTGCTACATATTTTTGGTAAAAATAATCCCAATAAGCATATATTGATAGGTTTGTGCAAAAACTATTGTGTACTATGGCATTTTTATTTTTACTAGTAATGGCGGACAAATCCGACACTAAGTGACACTTTTTGGGGACAAGTGACACCAATACAGTGATCAGTGCTAAAAAAAATACACTGTCACTGTACTAATGACACTTGCAGGGAAGGAGTTAACATCAGGGGGGATCAAAGGGTTAAGTGTGCTCCTAGGGAGTGCTTTCTAACTCTGTGTGGTATGGCTTAACTGGAGGAAGAGAGATCTGTGTTCCTGCTTAGCAAGAACACAATATCTCCATCTTCCTCTCTGACAGAATGGCAGTCTGCCTTGTTTACATAGGCAGACCACCGTTCTGCCTCTCCTGTCAACAAACGGCAGACATTGCATCCACCGGATCCGCTAATTGGCTCCTGCTGTGTCCAATCATAGCGGGAGCTATGTACAGCTGGGCCGCCCTGCCGCAGTAAATGTGCGGTGGGCGGTCCAGAAACCTTCCTACTTGCACCTTTGTGTTCTTTTACTTTCATAAGATGTGCATTGATCAAGTTGTTTGTCGTGTTGTGGTGTCATTTGCTGCTTTGCACACACAGTCTTTAGAAGAGTAAATCTTCACATTCCTTTATCAGGAGTTTCTGTTTGTACTCAAACTTGAGGTATGTGGCATGGCACTGCACAATTTAATGCATTACCTCTGTCTGTAGTCTGAGAACTAACATTTCCTGTGAAGAAACTATATATCCCACAATCCCTGGGTCTCTGTCTGCAACTGATGCAGGTAAGGGCTAAATAGTAACTAGATCTGACACAAACAGGGAGAGCAATTAACAGTGATCTCACTGTACTGGAAGAGAGATGTTTTCATCACATTAGCACTTCATTACATTACCACATTTGTGATGCAACATAGAGGAAATGGCAGGGCATGTACTAGATGCTGTGTGACCCAGAACAAGAAGCTGCCTTTCCCAAGGGACATGGGGGAAGCAATCAGCCAAGACACTACAAGCTTTAGCCAGAACATGTGAGCCCTTCATTACAAGCTAAGGCAAACCACACAGGATATAGCTACACTAAAACCTAGGTAAAACAATGAAAACATTTGAAAGTGCAAATGCCTTTTAAGGTTACAAAAGGTCCTATATTGCCATCTTGCGTTTAGCTGGGAAAGCTTTCAAAAGACGTTGATCTCCCTTAATACCTTCCTTTTGTAGAATGCTCAATAGATGGTGCATAAAAAAAGAGTGTTTAATGTCATTTAAAACAATTGATTAAAAGCAGAGTAAATTGAAAACTCACATTGAACTGTTCAGTCTTTATCATGCATGAAATATATTTAGCTCACAGAGGTGAAGATTACAATACCGTGGGGTTCCTAATCAGGATACAGAAAAGCACTGAAGTTATCCATAGTTTTTGGACTTGAGGACAGGTCCACCATACATATATGTAACATATTGTCCAGTTAGCATAGCTTTTACAATTTGAAAGATACAATGGTATAGACTTGGATCACCGGACAGTGCTATAATACCATTTTAGGCACACTTTTTATATGAATTCCTTGTCACTGACCAGATATGAACCCAGTTTTTCTATCCATTTATTTTTGATACAGGATATCAATGCAAGTGTAAAACTCATTAGGCGTTGCTGAAATAAAGAAATGAAAAATGAATCCGCGCAATGCAAATAAGTACAGGTGTGATGTAGAACTGCTGCCTCTACAGGTGCAATCTCCACCAAAGTGGAAAATGCTGGAATAGAGAGAAATATGGATGTAGGTGCGGCGCTGTTCTGATGACTAAGCAGTGTGTTGGTGATGAACTAGCAGTGTGTTGTAGTGTCTGGGTGGTGTTACAACCTCTGGTAATTTAAAAAGTAGTGACAATATATAGAGAGACTAATTTTTCAATCTGTGATTTGTCCCATGTAAATAGCAACTAAACATATGAATAATACTAATATTTGCAAAAATGTATAAAGTCATGAAAAATTGTCCAATATATCATACCATACATAATAAGTCGCTGTCCACCAACGTTTACCATCCAACCTGACAGAACTGGAGAAGATCTGCAAGGAGGAATGGCAGAGGATTCCCAAATCCAGGTGTGAAAAACTTGTTGCATCTTTCCCAGAAAGACTCATGGTTGTATTAGATCAAAAAGGTGCTTCTGCTAAATACTGAGCAAAGGGTCTGAATACTTAGGACCATGTGATATTTCAGTTTTTCTTTTTTAATAAATCTGCAAAAATGTCAACAATTCTGTGTTTTTCTGTCAATATGGGATGCTGTGTGTACATTAAAGAGGAGTAAAAAATGAACTTAAATGATTTTAGCAAATGGCTGCAATATAACAAAGAGTGAAAAATTTAAGGGGGTCTGAATACTTTCCGTCCCCACTCTATACTAAACTTTAACAATGTGAGTACCATCTTTGTTTATACCTAAAATAAAGTCTTTTAAACGGTTTTACGCTATGGGCACCCCTTCTTTTCCATATGCTGAACCACATTAAAAGCACGATCCGGAACTGCCAGGAGTTGCTACACAGTGGCAAATACTGTGATCGCGCAATACCCCTGTAGGAGTGAGGTTACTCAGTGAGTGTATGCACATTAGGAGCACGAATAAGCAGCACTATCACTAAGCCAGCACTGGAACAAGAAGATCCACTTTAACAATATTGTTTTACCAGAGGAACAATTCTTTCTAAGCACAAAACCATTTATGCATACAATAAGACTTTTTAAAGCAATATTGTTTTTCCAGCAAGCACTGGTTCATTATTTTGAGCACAAGTCACTTTACTGCTTTGTAAAATAGCAACCCCCCCCCCCTCATCTTTCACTAAGCAGTTTTTTGTCTATGCACTTTATTATATATGGTATGATATATTGGAGAATTTTTCATGTCTTTATACATTTTTGCAAATATTAGTAGTATTCATATGTTTAGTTGCTATTTACATGGGACAAATCACACATTGAAACATTAGTTCCTCTATATATTGTCACTACTTTTTAATTACCAGAGGTTGTAACACCACCCAGACACTACAACATACTGCTAGTTGCTGAAATAAAGGATATTAGGCCAGGAGCATGAGGGTCAATTCTACATCTATTTCGAATGGAGTACAGTATTTTTCTGTTCTTAGGTCTGCTTTGTAATCCTTGTAATCCTTTGTAATCTGTAAACATTTCTTTTAATGAAAAGGATATTTAAAAATGGTTTATATGAATCTTTAAATGCTCTTACCATGGTTAAACTCTTTTGAACTCCTATTACCATAGTGTAAAAATCTGTTACATTCTTGTCTGGGCGTGGCGGCAAGTTATAGACCTTTTCAAAAGGTCAGTCTTCTCAGCCAAAGGCTAATACATGTTGGATCCTGCATTTTTAATTAAACCATAAGCCTGTATTGGTCCCACTGGGAAATACTATTAGTTTAGTATGTGAGATTTTTTTTCCCCACAAATAGAGCTTTCTTTTGGTAGTCTTTGATCACCCCTGCGGTTTTTATTTTTTTATGCTATAAACAAAAGAAGAGTGACAATTTAAAAAAAAAAGAAATATTTATTTACTTTTTGCTATAATATCCCCAAAAAATATATAAAAAAAACAAATTTCTTTCTCAGTTTAGGCCGATATATATTCTTCTACATATTTTTGGTAAAAAAATCGCAATAAGTGTATAGCGCCTACAAAATAGGGGATAGGTTTATGGCATTTTTATTTTATTTTTTTATTAGTAATGGCTGTGATCTGCGATTTTTATCGGGATTGCGGCGGACAGATCAGACACTTTTGACACTATTTTGGGGCCACTGACATTAATACAGCAATCAGAGCTAAAAATAGCCACTGATTACTGTGTAAATGTCACTGGCATGAAAGGTGTTAAACTCTAGGGGGCGATGAAGGGATTAAATGTGTTCCTTCAGCGTGTTCTAACTGTAGGGGGGGTGGGCTACCTAGGACATGACAGAGATTACTGCTCACGATGACAGGGAGCAGTAGATCCCTGTCATGTCACTAGGCAGAACAGGGAAATGCCTTGTTTACATAGGCATTTACCTGTTCTGCCTCTCCTCATCATGATCGCGGGCCATCGGCGGACATAGAGTCCGCGGGACCCGCAGGCACATGCCGGCAGGGGTGTGTGCGCACCCGCTAGCCCGGGATTACAAAGGGACTTGCGGGTATGCCATTTTGCACACTAGTGCCATTCTGCCGACCGTACATCGTTGTGCAGTGGTCAGGAAGCCGTTAATCAGCATTGTAAATTTATTTTCTGCTTTTTTTTTTTTTTTAATGAAATTTGCTTAAAATCCAATTTCTAGCAATATTATGTTGATTTATTTTTTTATCACATTTCCAGTACTTTTTCGTTTGTTGGGATACTATGGATGTGGAGCCTTAGGCACCAAAATGTTTAATTTCCACTGCCAGTACTTATGACCCTGTGTATCATTTAGCCTCAACATTTTATCTTCCTAACATTTATCCTCTACACTTGGCCCCATCGTTCTAACTTTAGGACTTGAACCCTTTACCCCTCTAACTTATTTATTTATTTATTTTATTACCTTGTGAAGCAAGGTATACTCACCTTCGTTCACCATCTGGTTACCTTGCTGGTGTGGTTTCCAGGTATGGAGACCGCTAATCCAGCATCGCAAATGTGCCCATACTGGCCAGTTCCAAACAATCCCTTTTTTTGAGCTTATGTCGCTCTTTTTTTTCTTTATGATAAGAAAACCCTGCCACTGGACAGCAAACTGGAAATGTCCACGTAACCCAGGCAGTGACATGGTACAAGAAAAAGGACCCCCCCAAGTAAACAGACAACTTGGCAATGGAACATCAAGTGAACGTGACTTTATGTAGGTAAAAAGGGCATTTAGATAGGTGTGCTTTTGTTTTGTTTTTGTTTTTTAATGCCAGCAATCAGTTTGAGGGGGTTTGGGAGGGAGAGATGGAAAAGAGTTGCCCAGAGTTGGACTTAAGCACCTGACAAATCTGTATTTGCCATATTGGTCCAATTGGTAACAACCATAGTAGTTGCATGATGGCTCGGAAAAACTATTCAAAGTGTGAGAGGAGTTGCCTTTTTATTGTTTTGAGATTGGTAATGTGGGTATTTAAAATTTTGTGCATTGCATCTATTTCCTTATTTTTTTATGTTGACAGCGGTACTTTTTGTATTTATTTATTTATTTATTTTTTGTATACTTTGAGTAAAAAAATGTGAGAGGAGGAACTTCTTTTCATATGTGCACATACACTGATAAGCAGGTAAAGAGACCAAATTGCTCTCTATCTACTTGTTTCACTTTTGGGAAGAACCTGCTCTTGGAACAAAAATTACCCCCAATGCTGGGCACTTGTATTGGGTGTTGGATGTGCTGAAGAGTCCATTTCTCATGCACTCCTGTTCTGGGTTCTGGGAGAGGTGCTTCTTTCAGAAAACTCCAATGTTGAAGGCCCAAAGGGCTTATTTTAGAATAACCGAAAGCTGCTTGGTTTTAATGCCATGGGGATACAGACACGTGTACAATGCCACATGTGCACCTGGTACACTAAAAGTAGTGCCCAAATGCATAGGAACTGTAAAAATGTGTATGTTCTTTTTAAGACATTCAGCTGGTGTGCTGCATCTATAAACAAGTCACATTAAATAATTTATTGGTCTGTTACTTTAGCCAAGGCACAATGTTATAGTTTAATTACTTTGGATATTTTACAAAAGTAAAAAAACTGAAATTGGATGTTTTCTCTTTTTTTTATTTTTTTTTTTATTTTTTTTTTTTTTTAGATTTCTTACCATTTTATTTCTAAAATTAACAGATTGTTGCAGGGGTATCCGTGTTATTTGGCCTGTTGTCTGGAAGTTGCTCTGGGGCACTTAGGACTTTATTCCAGAATGGAACAAAACATTTTTCTCCAGAGGCTAATTCTGTACGTGTTATGAAAAGATCTATTCCAGCTTTGGCTCTTCCAAGCCAAAGAACTGCATGCACTGGCAGAAAATTCTTCTAATTAAAAACAAGTTCAGTCATTTTTTACAAAACGAAAAGGAGTGCTAGTGCCCAGTCAGCAGAACCTTACCAAAGTGTGAAATGAAAAGGGCTGCTAAAGTTTGCTAATGGAATCCGTCCCTTTTGAAAAGAGTAAAGCTTACAGGTAGTTTAGTTTAAAATTGTGTCACTTTATTGAGTAGTGCCCCTTAATAGACACTACACTGGTGTAGAGCTAAATCCTTTACTGGATATTTCTATTCAGGTTTAAATGGGGAAAACCCCCACCTAAGTTCTTCTAACTTTTTTATCTTGTAATTGGAGTCACTCGAATTGCCTTGGGTGTTCGTATTGCTTGAGCCAGGTCCTGTGTTCCCCATCCACTAGTAATATATCAGGAAGCAACACCTTCAGTCAGATACAGTAACATTATGTGCATGTTATAAATAAAAAGGACAGATAATGAGGAGAGCTTTTAATTGGGGATCCAGCTAAACTACTATGGACGCTAATGAAAAAAATGTGGCCCAGAGCCCTACAACATCTATTTAGTTAAAAATCACCTTCTATACACAAAATGGCTAGCATATGAGAACTGTAAAAACATAATTGGGACAAAAACCAGAGTCCCACTGCTTGTGGGACTGTAGGAAAAAAATATATTTTTTTAAAAATAGACTTCAGGCCACTAAAGCTGGCCATAGATGGTTTTGAACAAAAAATCTTAGAAAAAATCTTAGAAAAAGTCTAATGCCCCGTACACACGGTCGGATTTTCCGACAGAAAATGTGTGATAGGACCTTGTTGTCGGAAATTCCGACCGTGTGTGGGCTCCATCACACATTTTCCTTCGGATTTTCCGACACACAAAGTTTGAGAGCAGGCTATAAAATTTTCCGACAACAAAATCTGTTGTCGGAATTTCCGATCGTGTGTACACAAATTCGACGCACAAAGTGCCATGCATGCTCAGAATAAATAGAGATGAAACCTATTGGCTACTGCCCCGTTTATAGTCCCGATGTACGTGTTTTACGTCACCGCGTTCAGAATGATCGTATTTTCCGACTACTTTGTGTGACCGTGTGTATGCAAGACAAGTTTGAGCCAACATCCGTTGGAAAAAATCCTAGGATTTTGTTGTCGGAATGTCCGATCAATGTCCGACCGTGTGTACGGGGCATAAGACTGCTTTCACACTAGGGCGGGCGGACGTTGATGGCAAAAACCCCGCTAGTTTTAGCAGCGACTTACTGTCATTTTAGCGGCGCTATTCGGTCGCTAGTGGGGCGCTTTTAACTCCCGCTAGCGGCTAAATAAAGGGCTAAATGCGCCCGTGTAGCGGCGCTGCCGAGGAGCCGTGCAGGCGCTTCGGCAATAGTGCCCATTCGTTTTAATGGGCAGGAGCGGTGTATACACCTCTCCCGCACAGCCCCAAAGATGCTGCTTGCAGGACATTTTTTAACATCCTGCCAGCGCAGCGCCCCAGTGTGAAAGCACTCGGGCTTTCACAGTGGTACTGCAGGGGAGGTGTTTTTCAGGTGCTTTACAGGCGTTATTTTTAGCCCAAAAGCACCTGAAAAACACCCCAGTGTGAAAGGGGTCTTAAGACCATTTGTAGAAAAATTTTCAGAACATTAAAAAATTAGAAAGATTTTGTTTGACATTTGATTTTGAAATGAATGAACGAACGAAAATCACAAATGCTATTAGAAATTTGTTTTAGAAAAATTTTCCATCCTGATACTTATACTTTGAATTTTCTTGTCTCTGTGGTCCAAAATGAATGCTGATTTGGCCTACTAATGATTAGAAAAGCAAATGAACTTTTCATACAACATTCTTTTCCTAAAAAGTTTTTTGTTCAAAATTCAATCCATCTATGGCCAGCTTTAAGTGATCCTAAAGACCTCAGTTTTTCTTATTTAAAAATAACAAACATGCTATACTTGCCTGCTCTGTGCAGTGGTTTTGCACAGAGCAGCCCCTGACCCCTCCCTCCTGCCGAGTGCCCCCACAGCAAGCAGCTTTTTATGGGGGCAGCCAAACCACCGCTCTGTGTGTCCATTCAGACACACAGCCGTGGTTCGGCTCTGCCCCCTCTCTCTCTCATCATTGGCTCACTGACTTTGACAGCAGAGGGAGCCAATGGTGCCAGCTAATGAGGGGGGAGAAACCCAGGCAGCAGAGAATCTTCTGCTGATCGAGATGGGCTCAGGTAAGTATTAGGGGGGCTGAGAGGGGCTGCTGCACACACAAGGTTTTTTATCTTCATGCATAGAATGCATGAAAATAAAAATCCTTCTGACTTTACAACCATTTTTAGTCTTCTGAAGCCCCATCTTTAATTTTTAAATGCAGGGAAGCAGCTGCTTTGCCCTTCCTGCTACCATTGGCTGAGGGAGATCATCCTCCTCACTTCACATCCATCATAAATTGGACTCTGTTGAAGCGTTGAACTGTAAGGGCTCATTTACACCATATGGAGTTCCAATGAATTTTTAAATACTGTATAAGCGCTGTATATTATTAGTATACTATATATTCAAGAAAAAAAGAATGCATTGCAATGAGCCTAGTTGACATTTATTTGCTGTGTTTTTCAGGTGCATTTAAAAAAAAACTAAATCACAGGTGAAAGAACCACAAAGTATGTAAATATAACTCGGCAAAAAAAAAAAAAAAGGTGTAGCACCCTGATGTTTAGGCAGGGTTGCTCCTAAATTTACCTGCCAGGTGTACTTACCTTGGCTCATTGTTAGGGATCAATTGATTACACCCCAAGTCTAGAATTGCTGCACTTCTCTCTTCTGCCGCTAGGTGGCTGGGTAACTGGTGGCATTAGATAAGACAAGGACAGATTAGGAGTATATGGGGCATCTTAGCCAATGGCCAGGGGTTTTCTTGAATCCCTTGGCCTGCTGGGAGAGCCTATATATTTGCGTCGAGTCAGGTGATCTATGTTTTGTGCCACTTGTACGGCTGTCTGGGTGGACATGTGTTGTACCGCCCAGGCTGCTAGGCCAGAGTTTGGGCCTATCCCGGGCACATCTGACTGCTAGGCTGTCTGAGGGCCTATCTAGAAGCAAGAGAGCAGCGCAGGGTTTGGATTGCGGCTTGCAGTTCAACCAGAAGTGACAGTTCTGCCGGCCAGAGAACCTGTTGTGGTCAGCTGTAGAGGGGAAGCTGTCGCCACTAAGGGACCAACCACCTTATTACCAGGGACCACAGTGAGTAGCTAAAGCAAGTACCGGAGCAGAATTCTCACCAACCGGGGACCGTGAACAATTAGGAAACTTCAGCGGATATCGAGCCAGGGACCCAGCCAGTGGAGGTGACCCTTGCAGAGCAGCCTTATGTGTCAAGCCAGGGAATGGGCAGGTCAGTGGGGTGAAGCTTGATAAGTATCTGGAGTGCCAAGCTAGGGACCCAGCAGAGAAGTCGGGGTGAGGAAGATGCTACCGTGAAGATTGGAAGAGCTCAAGGGAATCAGTGGCATTGAATCATCTAGTCTAGTGAGAGAGAGAGACTGGGAGCTCAGTGGGTTGAAGAACTACCAGAAGTGATTGTATTAGAAGTGACGGAACTGTTACACCTTGTTAGAAACTGTTAAAGACTGTTGCCATAGACACATGCAGATGTGGCGTCTCGCCGGATGCCTTTCCCTGCATGGCTGTCTACCTGTAGAAGTCTCGGGTAGTTGCAATGTTAATTGGCATACTCTAAGGGTGTCCTGGCCCTAACTCTCTCTCCCAAAGTTCTGTTTAAGAGAAATAAAATCTCTTTTGCATTTATGGAGTGTCTGGCGCCCATGAATCTAAATTGCATTACACCAACTATGCCTTACAACCCACTCTATATGGAAGGATGTCAGCAGTTCTTGGCTCTAAAGGTTCTCATTAGAGTAGAGGAGGCCTGAGACCTTGCTACAAAGGCATGTGAAATAAAAACATTCATATATTGGGGAATATCCTTACAAGCATTAAAACATGTCTAAACCTAAAAATAGGCAACATACTGCTCCTTGGAATAGGGCTGCCACCTGTACTGGATTCACCATTCACCCGGACAGTCCGGGTTCTGAATCATCTTCCTGGTTTTCAGACTGCCTGAAAATTGAGGCGGGGGGCTCCATTAGCATACTTGCCACTGTGGAGACAGCAGCAGTGTCATTGCTTCTCAATAAATACACTGTGCTGGTGTAGTGTTGGAATCTGAAGCTTCTTTCTGTTCCCCCCCCCCAGGCTCCTGCAAGGTCTGTTATTTGTGACTTAACCCACTCCCCCCCCCCCCCCCAAATCACTAGATCACTAGTGCGGTGTGCTGAGAACCGGGAGGCGGAGTCTAGGAGGAGTCTCCTAGGGTGGAAAGCTGACAAACTTTCAGGAGGATTTGTTTTGCAGGAGTTGCAGAGAAGAGGTAAAGTGACAGGAGAATGAAAGGAAAA
Source organism: Lithobates clamitans (assembly GCA_037952925.1). Taxonomy (NCBI): domain Eukaryota; kingdom Metazoa; phylum Chordata; class Amphibia; order Anura; family Ranidae; genus Lithobates; species Lithobates clamitans. Next base: position 10,553,925 of record JBBGZY010000285.1, read on the forward strand.
TGAAGGAATCTCCCACGATCCAGACCATAGTCGGGTAACAATCTGAAATTTAAAACCGGTGTGGGTGGACATACAAAGAAAAACGGGACGATTCCCACCTACCCAAAAGCTGGAGTTCCATATCAGAGAAACCCATGCCCGAAGCCACGGTGGCAGCACCAATTCGAAAAGAGTGGGTTGCAAAGTCACGCGAAGGGAGGCCAAGTTTTTCGAGGCAGCAGCGAAAAACCCGCAAAAACTGGACCCTGCTAAGAGAGGAGGAATCAGCATGGACAAAGAAGCTAGGGGACAGGGGGGCGTGAGAACAGGAAGTGGGAGGCCAAAGAAACAGGGCAGAAGGGGCCCCCCACAAGGGTAGAAAACGACCCTTCTGCCCCTGCCAAAGCTGTCGGTTTTTGATGTGCGCAACAGAACCGACACGCAGCACTCAGAGAAGGTAACCTCTTCCGCCCGGAAGCCACCCGACGATATCATTAGCAGTTCCAGGGACATGCCTAGCTCTAAAGCAAACGTTAAACTGAAGGCACTTTAAAACCAAAAAACGCAGCAACGACACAACAGGAGGGGATCTGGCAGACTGTTAATTGACCACCTGCACCACGCTCATGTTATTAGACCAGAAAACCACCAGGCAATTGCGCAACCGCTTGCCCCACAGCTCAATAGCGACTATAATCGGAAAGCGCTCCAGCAGTGTGAGGTTGTGCAAAAGATCCATGAAGGGCCAAGAGGCCGGCCAACATTCAGCAGACCACTCCCCTTGGAAAAAGGTACCGAAACCCCAGGAGCCTGCCGCATCAGTGTATAGCAATTGCTATGGTATGTTCGCAGCTGACTGCCATCCACCCAGAATTGAAAACTGAAAAGTGTTTGTTTTCCCTAGTCTAAATTGCTATGGTATGTGCTAACTGAACCATCTCCACCCAAAAACTGAAACACTGCTTTGCTTATGTGTCTTTAAAAACTGCTGGTATGTTATTTTTGCTCAACAGTCTGTAGACCTCTCCACATTACAATGCTTTATTATCTCTCTTGTCTTACCCAGAATTATGGCCCGTTAACTTTAGTGCCCTCTTGCTAGTCTGTTTCAGAAGTAAGAATTTTGCCCTGTTAACAAGCCAACCTTTATTACCTCTTGATTGCTAATTCAAATTCATCCACCACCCACCCCTCTCAGTATAAATATAAGCTTCTTTTGGGGGAAGCATTTGCAGGGGGCTCTTTCTCAAAGTGGGCGATTTTCTATAAGTGGAAGCACTTCTGACTTTGCACTTCAGCAAATGAACACAAGAAAATACTTTGAAAAACACCAGACAGAAATCAGGTGACCTTGTTTACCCCTTAAGCTCCTTCTCCTTGTAACATGCGCTCTCTACCACTCCTTTTGACAGCTGTGTCCTCTATCCTTAAACTACCTCTCCTTCACCCCTCTTCACCCCCCCCCCCCCCCCCCACAGCAAATATATATCACCCTGACTTCTGTCCTCTCCTTATTACTGCACCCACCAATTCCTGCTAATTCTAAATCCACACACACTAAAAATCTCCAAGAGCCTGGGCCATGTCCCTTCAAATAAATCCCACTCCCATATTACCTCCCTCACTCTCTTGCTTCTCCTAACCTCTAGAAATATATCCCCAAACCCCAGGCATCCATCATTTTAACTGTACCCCATGCACCCATCACCCTGCACCCTCTGGTAGCAGCCGCAATCAACACAATTTGGTTCCCATTTCTATTCTTCCTAAGACCAGACTGCCTTTCTCTTGTGCCCTTTGGAACTCTTGCTCTGTCTGCAACAAACTCACCTCTCTCCATGACCTCTTTATTACCAACTCATTTAACCTACTCGCCATTACCGAAACCTGGCTCCACGAATCTGACACTGCGTCTTCTGCTGCCATATCCCTAGTGGTCTTCTCTGGACTCACTCCCCCAGATCCAGTGGACGTAATGGAGGAGGTGTTGGAATCCTTCTAGCCCCACATAGCACCTTTCAGGTAGTACACCCACCTCCCTCTCTGTCACTCTCCTCTTTCGAAGCACACTGCGTTCGTCTTTTTACTCCAGTTTCTCTAAGGATCGCTGTGATCTACAGACCCCCTGGACCAGTATCAATCTTTCTTGTTGACTTCTCTGCCTGGCTACCCTACTTTCTTTCTTCTGAAATCCCCACAATCATTCTCAGGGACTTCAACATCCCTATTAATATTAACACTCCTGCCACTTCCAAACTTCTTAGCCTAACATCCTCCTTTGACCTGAAGCAGTGGATACATGCTCCTACTCACTCCGAAGGCAATACCCTTGACCTTGTTTTCTCTCACCTTTGCACTCCATGCAACCTCTCTAACTATCCATTCCCTCTCTCTGATCACCACCTTATTAGTTTCACTCTCTCCCTCTCCTCCACCTCCTCTCCCTCCAACCCCCTAAAAGTTACCCGCAGAAACCTACGACATCTCAACCCTTCTCTTCTCTACTCTGCTATCGACAAACTCCACGACAAAATCTAACCCCTATCCTGCACCAACCTAGCCACTTCGGTCTACAACGCCTCACTTCTAGCCTCACTGGACTCAATGGCCCCCCTCACTACACACAGAATCAGGCCCCGACCCCTTCAACCTTGACAAACAGATGTTACTAGAAGTCTGAAAAAACGTAGTCGTGCTCACGAGTGCCTGTGGCGTAAGACTAAGTCTGAGAGATTTCAACCAATATAAATCTGCCCTCCAAAAATACAATTCCAGCCTCCTCACTGCCAAGCAGACTTATTTTATCACTCTCGTTAGCAATTTATCATCCCGTCTCCGTCAACTCTTCTCTGCCTTCAACTCTCTACTTCGTCCTCCACCGCCTCCACCCGCCAACTCACTCACTGCCCAGGAGATCGCCAATCACTTCAAACAGAAAATTGATACAATTCGTGAGGAGATCTCTACTGTTCCGATACCCTCCATGCTTTACACTTCATGCCCACAGACACACTCATTACTTCCCTCTTTCAACCCCACCACTATAGATGAGGTCGCTAAATGACTTGCTAATGTCCACCTTACCACCTGCCCTCTGGATCCTGTTCCCTCACAAATGCTACGTTCACCCTCTGGCTCTTTGCTACACTCTCTAAGCCACATCTTCAATCTCTCCCTCTCTTCTGGCATCTTCCCCAACTCTCTAAAACATGCACTTGTCAGACCCATACTTAAAAAGCCCTCACTGGACCCATCCAATCTTAACAACCTACGCCCCATCCCCTTGCTCCCCTTCTTATCCAAACTCCTCGAACGTCTGGTCTACAACCGACTGAGCATCCACCTCGCTGATCATAGCCTTCTTGATCGCCTTCAGTCTGGATTTCGTCCTCAACACTCCACAGAAACTGCTCTCCTAAAACTAACAAACGATATACTAATGGCCAAAACCAATCGACACTATTCTGTACTCCTACTCCTGGACCTCTCTGCTGCCTCTGATATGGTTGACCACCCCCTCCTCCTCCAAACTCCACGCCTTTTGGTCTCAGTGACTGTACTCTTTGCTGTTTTCTTTCTGCTTATCCAACCGCACCTTTAGCGTTTCCTACAACTCTACTTCCTCTTTTCCTCCTTCCTTTCTCATTTGGGGTCCCCCAAGGTTATGTTCTTGGACCACTCCTATTTTTAATCTACACCTCCTCCCTGGGTCAGCCTCCCATGGCTTCCAATACCACCTCTATGCTGATGACACCCAAAGCTATTTCTCTACCCCTCAGCTCACTCCCTTTGTCTCCTCGCGTATCACTAATTTACTATCAGATATATCAGTCTGGATGTCGCACCACTTCCTCAAACTCAATCTATCCAAAACCGAACTTATAATTTTTCCTCCCCATATGCCCCTTCCCCTGATCTGTCAAAATTGATGGCACAATTATAAGCCCATCACCACATGCCAAGGTTCTCCTTTAAGCACCACGTCCAATCACTGTCCAAATCCTGCCGCCTCAACCTCAGCAACATTTCCAAAATGCAACCCTTTCTAACCAATGACACAACAAAGCTCTTAATTCACTCGCTGGTCATCTCACGCCTTGACTACTGCAACTCCCTTCTAATTTGGCTTACCTCTACATAGTCTAGCACCTCTTCAATCCATCATGAATGCTGCTGCCAGACTCATCCACTTTCCAATCACTCTCTCTGCTACCCCTCTGTCAATCCCTCCACTGGCTTCCGGTCGGCCAAAGAATTGATTTCAAAATACTAACTACGTACACAGTCATCCACAATTTAGCCCCCAGCTACATCACTAGCCTAGTCTCTAAATACCAACCTACTCGTTCTCTTCGTTCTTCTCAAGACCTTCTGCTCTCTAGCTCCCTCATCCCCTCCTCCCATTCTCGCCTCCAGGACTTTTCCAAAGCCTCTCCAATCCTATGGAATGCCCTACCCCAATCTGTCCGCTTATCTCCTACTCTATTAGCTTTTAGACGATCCTTGAAAACCCTCCTCTTCAGAGAAGCCTACCCTACCCACACCTAACAACAGTTTTTTCATTTTCTCCATCAGCTCACCCCCCACAGTGATTACCTTTTTTTGTTTCCACTTGACCCTCCCTTCTGGATTGTAAGCTCTAACGAGCAGGACCCTCTGATCCCTCCTGTATTGATTTGTATTGTAAGTGTCCTGTCTGCCCTCATGTTGTAAAGCGCTGCGTAAACTGTTGGCACTATATAAATGCTGTATAATAGCTCCAGCTGTGAGTTTGGTACCTCCTCCAGCAACCAACAAGATGGGCCGTTGTAGGACTGGAGAAAGGATAGCCACATCCCCAAGTCATCCTGCATGGGCTTGGTGATACGGATATAATAGTGGAGGGCAGCCACCCCCTTTGTGGCCCACGCTAGGCGTCAACAGAAAGCCCTCCCCATGCGAATGATGAGGCAGGCAAAGACTAAGTGACCCTGCAAAGATTGAAGTTGTTACAACTGCAGTTTTTGAGCCCCTTTTGCCAAGCAGACCAGGGAGAGTAGCCTGGCCAGCTTGTCACTGGGCAGCCGGAAAACCATCTCCATGGTGTCGATTTCAATAACCAAGAAGGCCAGAACCATCACTGGGCCCTCGGTCTTGTCGGCTGACAGCGGGATAGCAAACCGCTCACAGGTGTTGTGAAAAACAGACAGGAGCTGCTGGCACTCGCCGCTTTCAGCTGGGCCCACAAAGAGGAAGTCATCCAAATAGTGTAACACGGAATGCAAACCAGCTGCCTGGACAACTAGCCATTCAAGGAAACTACTGAAGAGTTCAAAGAAATAACAAGAAGAAATGACACACACAATGGGAAGGCACATGTCAAAGTAGCTTCCCTGAAAGTAGCATAGCATTCCGGGTGGATTGGGAGGAGACGGAAGGTGGACTCAATGTCCACCTTGGCCAGCGGACCAGCCGCCCTGATCAAGTGGAGCACCTTCTCAAACGAGGCGAAGTGGACCCTGTATTCCTCCTTGTCGATGCCGTCATTGACCGAGGAGCCAGGAGGATAGGACAAGTGGTGGATAAGGCAGAATTTTTCCTCTGCCTTTTTGGGGACCCCACCGGGGGGGAACCCTCAGGTTGTGGAAAGGGGGGGATCAAATGGGCCCCAAGTCCAATTCCTTCTGGAGTTTCTCAACCACCACAGACTCAAATTGAACAGCCGTTTTTAAATTGGGTGCCATGGTTGGCACATCTGAAGGAGTAAAGGGGATCCAAAAACCACAGTCTAAACCGACCCTTAACCACATCAATAGGCACTTTTGCCCCCTTTCTTCCCAGGCCAATTTTCAGCTTTCAGCGCTCTCGCATTTTCAATGACAATTGCGCGGTCATGCTACGCTGTACCCAAATGAAATTTCTATCATTTTGTTTGCACAAATAGAGCTTTTTTTATGGTATTTATTCACAACTGTTTGTTTTTTTTTGGTTTGTTTTTGTTTTTTTGTGAAAAAAAAACTATTTTCTTCTATTTTAAAAGAAATCCAATAAAATTGACTTTTGTCATTTAAGCCAAGATGTATTCTGCTACATGTCTTTGGTAAAAAAAATCCAGTTAAGTGTATAATTGGTTCGTGTGATCACGGACAGATGTACGCAAATGATCATTTACAGATGTGCGCAGGTGATCACGGACATATGTGTGCAGATAATCATTGGGTCATGTGATTTTACTGAGACATATGTGGGGGACATGTGTTTTGAGACATTGTGTTTTACACTTTGTGTTACTATGCTGGTGATCAGTGTGTAAAAAGCTGTAAAAAACAGCTCATACACACTGATCACCAGCTGGCTGCAGCGATCCGCTCTCCTCACCGACAACTAATGTGAGGAGAGCCAGTCGCCTAGCAACCGGCTCTCTGTTTACATCACATGACGGCTGTGATTAGACACGGCTGTCATGTGATCAGGAGGGCCAATCACAGAGCCCTCCTGCTGATTTGAGATGCGCCGTGTCCGAGTGACGCGAGTGTATCGGGATTGCGCCACTGCGTGGGCGATCCCCCTCTGAGGGACGTTCCTGAACGTCCACTCAGGAGAGAGCGCCCACCTGGCCGTACATATGCAGTGGCCGGGTGGGAAGTGGTTAAGTTCAAGGCTTCTCTATGAAGGGGGTACCGGTCTAGCCAAGAAAGCATCTCTGAGACGATCACGGGGGTCCTCCCAGTTTAGAAATATCAGGCTTGGCCCCCGGCCAGGAAATAGGTTGTTTTCCCTTTCTGAAGCACCGACTGGCTGGGTGAACGTCCCCGCAAAGTGAGCACTCATGTTTAAAATGGCACGCGATGTACCACTTTCAGTGGCTCTCATTGAACAGCCAGCATAGACCTTTTTGGGGGGCAGCGGTACAGGATCGTCTGTGGGAGAAGCCAACAGGAGGCCGCGACGTCCATAACCCATGTCTATGGCTGGCGAGACCGAAGGATGCTGGCGGAAGAATAGGTCCAGGGGGGGTGGTTCGACCCCCGACCCTGAGGGGCCCAAGGGGCAGAGGACGGCAGCCGAGCAGCATCTGGAGCAGCTGCAGACCCCGGATGGAGGGCTCGCAGTGGGTGCAGCCCACATCCCGGGCGTGGCGTGCGCATCTCCCGTCCTGCCGGGGGCAAGGAGATGGTGCCACACAGCAGGCAGGGGCAAGGTCACATCGGCAGGCCCCCAATGGGGATCTCCCACTCTGCCGGGCACAGGGAGATGGTGGGGCAAGGCTGTGGCAGCGGGCATCTGGAAGGAAGCTCCAGCCCAGCCGGACGCAGGAAGCTGCTGATGGTCAGAGGTCAGTGATGAGGGGATGGGAGCAGGCGACCGTTGGCCAACCCCCATCCAGCCAGGCGCAGGGAGATGTGAGGAGGCAGGGGGTGAGAGGCATGCCCAGCAGTGACATCCTCCACCCAGCCGGGTGCAGGAAGACATGGGAAGACGGGGGTCAGCAGCAGGGGGTGAGCGGCATGTGCAGCTCTAACAGCCCCCACCCAGCTGGGTGCAGGGGGATGCGGTAAGGCGGGGGTCAACTGCAGGGGGTGAGTGGCATGCAGATCCCTACCATCCCCCACCCAGCTGGGTGCAGGGGGACATGGTAAGGGCGGGGGTTAACTGTAGGGGGTGAGTGGCATGTACATCCCTGCCATCCCCCACCCAGCTGGGTGCAGGGGGATGTGGATGTACAGTGGACCTGGCAGAGGAAGAGCGGAGTGCATCAAAATTTGACTTTCCCGCCCCACTGGGCGCAGGGAGAGATGCTGGCAGTAATACACCAGCAGATCCAAGTAGCGTGGGGGAGGGAGGAGGATGTGCGGCCCGTGCAGCAGCTCCAGGCTGGCATGCCCGGCAGTACCAGACGATCTCTGGCTGGTGGAGCGGGGAGAGGAGTTCCGGCCCATGCTGTGTACAGATGGTGGGGGGATCGCCGGGGAGTGCTCGAGCGGGGGGTGGCAACAGGGAGGGACAGAGAGGGGGGGGCCGGGATTAGTAGCCACAGCAGCTCCGGGGGGTGTGGGGGGTGGAAGGGGACTAGGAAGGCCTTAAAGGACTGGGGCTCAGGCGGGAAGGAGGGCGGTTACGTCTCCTGGCCCTAGCAGCCGGGGGCCCCGAAGGTGGCAGTGGAGGGGGGAGAGGGGGGACCTCTCAGGGGTAAGGAGGGAGAAAAGCCATTCATCCTGACCTTGGAGAGCTCGTGGACCCTGGCCAACAGAATGTCAGTGTCCATGGCAGTGGTGCAGGGTCCATAGCAGCTCTTCCAACCGACTCTTTCGAAAGACCCTTAGAATTCCCTGGGGCACACTTTCCCTGAGCTCAGGCCCATCCCCATGTTACAAACAATCGTTCCCCTTGATCGCCACCTGGCCATGCCCCATCAGTCAAGGCTCTTTCATTTGGGAGGGGGCTCAAGAGGCCTTCAGAGCTTGGATAACACAGGGTTATATGAATGGTCATACATTACCTTCACATCATCTGGACATAGAGTGTTAGGAGCTGGCAGTTTTCATTAAGTAGTACTGTTGTATATATTGGTGGATGAGTACAATAGCTTTTGTTTATATATTCACTATTTCTCAGCCCCCAACTCCCCCAGGACACTTCATATATCCAGCTGGCAGACATCACTCAGAGCTGCTTCCTACCCCCCAGCTGAGGCACATTATTCCATGGTCACTTTCCTCTCCTTATCTTCCCAATATCACTCCCTGGTTATGCCGTAGACACTGCTAGAAATCCTTCCCCCTATCATACCCTCCACACTCCTCTCCTGTACATATTGCCCCCATCATACCCTCCACACTCCACTCCTGTACCTACTGCCCGCATCATAACCTCCACACTCCTATCCGGTACATCCTGCCCCCATCATCCCCTCTGCACTCCTGCAAAAATTACCTTGCATTATACAGAGGTAATGGATTTAATGTACTACTAAAAGATTTTAAAAAATTGCCGTGCGTTGCTAATGTGTTTGGGTTTGGTTTGAAGAAAAGGTGGCAACCCTACCTTTGGAAGAGGTGGCAGCATTAGTTTTCTTTTCAGGTGTGTGTTTTTTTGTTGTTTTTTTGTTTTTGTTTTTAAATATTTTCAACTCGTGATTTTGAAAATAACTCACTTCCTGTTCTTAAGTGGCTATGCTCACTCCTCCACTATATCTATGAAAAGAGTGGCAGCTCTTTTCAGAGTGTTCAAGTTTGTACAGAATATTGACCGTTCTCTGTTCCTGCTGCTATCTTTTTTGTGAACTGTGTAACCTGGGGGACAGGTAGCAGGCACAAAGCTCCCTGGGATGAGCAGTCTTTCAGGCACAGATACCAAATCCAGTGGAATAGTGACAAACAGTCCGGTGTTTATTTGTGATATATACAAGTCTATATACAGGTGCTGTACAGTGTTCCAAAAAAAACAAATAGGAACAAAAATAGCCAAAACAAAACCTAGCCGTGTCTCGGCACTAACTAAACAATATTTACAGATCCTAACTACTAAGCTGAGCAAGCCTACAGCTTGTCAGCTTCCACATACCTTTTTGCTCTCCTACACAGAAGTAGTCTGAGTATCCCAGGCCAAGAGCAAGGGCTGTCTTGCTCAGGTGAGCTTTAAATTAGCCTGGGGGAGAGGACCAAGACCTGAACTGGACCATGGATCAGAGATCCCTGAACCTGTATGAGAGGAGCCTGGAAGATGTATAAACCTCGAACAGGACTTTTCCTGGCTCTCTCTGGGAAGCTCTGCTACATATCCCCCCCCTTGTTTCAACCCCAGGGTTGGAACACCTGTAGCCCAACAGGAGTGAACACGGGACAGGGCATCTACATTCCCCATCTCAACACCTGGCCTGTGTTTTACAGTGAATGAGTAATCCTTTAGAGCCAAAAACCAGCGGTTCGCCCGTCTATTAGTCTCCTTCTTTTGGGCCATCCATTTCAGAGGAGCATGGTCAGTTAACTCAAACTGGCGTCCTAACAAAAAGTACCTGAGTGCGTCCACGGCCCACTTTATGGCTAAACACTCCTTTTCAATGACTGCATACCTTTGCTCATGGTCATTGAGCTTTCTGCTTAGGTACACAACAGGGTGTTCTTCCCCATTGTGTACCTGTGATAGTACTGCCCCGATACCAACATCAGACGCATCCATCTGAACCAAAAAATCTTTGGAGAAATCGGGGGAGTACAGTACTGGTTGTGCACAAAGAGCCTTCTTCAGGACTTGGAAAGATTCCTCTGCTACTGAGGACCATTTCACCATTACAGAGTCTTTCCCTTTCGTAAGGTCTGTCAGTGGGGCAGCTATAGTTGCAAAATTTGGGATAAATCTTCTATAATACCCCGCAATGCCAAGAAAGGCCCTGACCTGCTTCTTGTTTGCAGGACGTGGCCATTCCTGGATGGCTGCTATTTTATTCACTTGAGGTTTTATGACACCACGCCCAATAGTGTAGCCCAAATACTTGACTTCCTCTAGACCAATGGCACATTTTTTTGGATTTGCTGTAAAACCTTCTTTAAAGAGGGAATCGGACAGCCTGGACACGGGGCAAGTGAGACTCCCAGTCAGTGCTATGTACCACTATGTCATCTAGATATGCTGCTGCATATTGTCGGTGGGGTCTTAGAGTCCTGTCCATGGCCCTCTGAAATGTGGCGGGGGCATTTTGCAACCCAAAAGGCATTTTTTTATATTGAAAGGAACCCTCCGGGGTCACAAATGCAGTCTTCTCCTTGGCGCTACCAGTCAGGGGTATTTGCCAATAACCTTTTGTCAAGTCCAAAGTGGTCAGATAGCGAGCCTTGCCAAGTCGGTCTATAAGTTCGTCCACTCTGGGCATTGGGTACGTGTCAAACTTTGTCACTGCATTAAGCTTCCTGAAGTCATTACAGAACCTCCAAGTGCCATCCGGTTTTGGGACTAACACGATGGGGCTAGACCAGTCACTATTGGATTCCTTAATGACATCTAGCTCCAACATTCTTTTAACTTCCTCGCTGATGTCCTTTCTCCTCGCTTCAGGAATTCGGTATGGTTTGAGCTTGACACGGACCCCAGGTTCAGTAACAATATCATGCTGAAGTGATGCCAGGTAACTCTGAAAATTTCTCTCTATTTCTTATCAGGAATTCTCTAGTTTCCTGCTTTTGAGAATATGACAGGGTGTCTGGAATCGTAACCTCAGGGATCAGAGGGGACTCAGTACCCGTAGGCGTTACCGGGAGGGACCTCACAGTTAACGCCAGTCTATCCTTCCAGGGCTTTAACAGGTTTATGTGGTAAATCTGTTCGGGTTTCCTTTTTCCTGGTTGATATATTTTGTAATTGACCTCCCCAACTCTTTCAATTACTTCAAAGGGACCCTGCCACTTAGCCAGGAACTTGCTCTCAACAGTGGGAACTAACACCAGGACCCTATCACCAGGTGAGAAAACACGGAGTTGGGCCCCCCTGTTGTATATCCTCTGTTGAGCTGTTTGGGCCTGCAGTAAGTGTTCTTTTACCATCGGCATGATTGCTGCAATCCTGTCCTGCATTTGAGCGATATGCTCAATGACACTTTTATGGGGTGTCTGCTCCCCTTCCCAAGTTTCTTTGGCTATGTCCAAGAGTCCCCGAGGGTGTCTCCCATAAAGCAACTCAAAGGGAGAGTACCCCGTGAAGGACTGGGGAACCTCCCTGATGACAAACATCAAGTATGGTATCAGGAAGTCCCAGTTTTTCCCATCCTTGTCAACAACCTTTTTTAACATGCTCTTTAATGTCTTATTGAAGCGTTCCACCAAGCCATCCGTTTGAGGATGGTACACCGAGGTTCGCAATTGCGTCACCTTAAATAACTTGCACAGCTCTCTAGTTATTCGTGACATAAATGGGGTGCCCTGGTCTGTAAGGACTTCTTTAGGGATTCCAACACGACTGAACACCATAAACAGCTCTTTGGCAATGTTTTTAGCAGACGCGGTGCGTAAGGGAATTGCCTCTGGGTAACGGGTAGCATAATCCATGATTACGAGGATATGCTGATGACCTCGGGCAGACTTGGGGAGTGGACCCACAAGGTCCATGGCAATCCTCTCAAAGGGCACTTCAATAATGGGCAAGGGCACTAAAGGACTTCGGAAGTGTTGTAGTGGGGCTGACATCTGACACACAGGACAGGATTGACAATAATTCTCAATATCCTTCTGTATTCCGGGCCAATAAAACCTGCGCAACACCCTTTCAGTAGTTTTCTCAACCCCTAAATGACCTAGCAAGTGCCCATGGGCAAGTTCCAACACCACCCGTCTGTATGGCTTAGGGACCACCAACTGTTCAACCACTTCATCATTTTTTTTACATACACGATACATTAAATCCTCATTGCTGCTAAAATACAGAAAACAGAGCCTGTCCCCTGATTCGACAGGTACATCATTAATCACCATTACATTTTCCCAGGCCCTGGCAAGGGTTGGGTCTTTTCTCTGCCCGGTACCAAAATTTTCCTTGTGTACATTAAGGTCAGCAAACTCCAACGTAGGCTCAGATTCAGCAGATGGCTGTCCAGCTCCACTGGTTGTGGGGATCTCCTCAGGCTCCTCCAGCTCTCCTGCCATAACTGAGAAAGGAAAACCTGGGGAGCCCTGAGAAGAGTCCCCTGAACCCATATTGTCAGTAGCGGCCAGGAGTTCTGGCTCTGTCACTGAGTCAGCTACTGTGACCGGGTCGGGACGATCCCACAGTTCCCAAAACGTAGGGAAGTCCCTACCAATGATGGCCTCGTGCACCAAGTGGGGCACAAGTCCGACCGGATGGGTCACCGTACCTAAGCCAGTTTTAAACTGAACAGTGGCTATAGGATACTCGCGGGTATCCCCATGTACACAGATCACAGCAACTTTTTTAGCATGCAAATTCACAGTTTCAACCATCTCAGCTGTAACCAAAGTCACTAGACTTCCAGAGTCCAGCAAGGCCGTAATAGGCTTATTATTAACAGTCATTTGGCACATGTGTTTTCCCATACTTGGTGCTGCAGCGCATGAAACAGCAGCAAACATAGACTGCCTTCTAATAGATCACACTGCATTGGTTCATCTGTCAATGGACAATTTGCTGCAACATGTCCCAGTTCTTGGCAACGAAAACACCTGATGTTTCCCCAGTTTGGTTTGCTGACAGGCAGTAGCTTCCCTTGTTTGGGACGCCAAACTTCAGTCCTGGCACCAAAAATCCTCCCCCTATTTCCTTGCCATGCTTACCACCCACTTCCCCTGGAACAGTCTTACCGGTTGCCTGGGGAGACCGTGGCTTTGGGCGGAAAGTCCGTGCGGCTGTAGGGGTGGTGACCAGGTTCTCTGCAGCAAAGTACCTTTCAACAAGTTCCACGAGGTTGTCCGCCGAGTTGGGGTCTCCTTGACTCACCCACTTCTGCAGGGGAACTGGTAGTAACCTCAGGAACCGGTCCATGACCACACGCTACACTATTTGTGGCCCAGACAGGGACTCCGGCTGTAGCCATTTCCTCACCAAGTGAATTGGGTCGAACATCTGCAAAATTGGGGGCCTCTCGTCTTGGAAGAACCAGCTGTGGACCCGCTGTGCTCGAACTGCCAAGGTGACACCAAGTCGCGCCAGGATTTCCCGCTTGACCTTTTCATAGTCTCCTGCTTCTGCTGACTCCAAATCATAGTAGGCCGCCTGCGATTCTCCAGACAGCAAGGGGGCGACCAGTCCTGCCCACTGGGTTTTGGGCCAACCTTCCCTCTCAGCGGTCCGTTCAAAGGTTAAGAGAAAGGCCTCTGGATCATCATCTGCAGTCATCTTGGAAAGAAAGCGACCCACATGGATGGCTGAGGGCTTGTCTCCAACAACATTAACTTTAGCAGGTGACCACTGTGCTAGCGTCTCCACAACCGCAGCCAGGGTTTTCCTATCCTCTTTTGCATCAGTGGCTAGCTGTTCAAACAGCCTCTGCGATAGCTCCTGTACAGCACCAATCTGTTGGCACAGCGCCTTGGTTTGCTCCTGTGCGATAGCGTTTGTTTGCTGCAGTGCAGCGTTTGCTTGTTGCTGTGCAGCATTGGATTGTTGCTGTGCAGCATTGGATATCACCAATTGTTTTACGATTTCCTCCATGTTTAGTCACTCTAGGTACTGGCCTTTTAAGTAGTAACTTACTACAGCTGCCCGCATTCTCCACCATATGTAACCTGGGGGACAGGTAGCAGGCACAAAGCTCCCTGGGATGAGCAGTCTTTCAGGCACAGATAACAAATCCAGTGGAATAGTGACAAACAGTGCGGTGTATATATCACAAATAAACAAGTCCTATATACAGGTGCTGTACAGTGTTCCAAAAAAAACAAATAGGAACAAAAATAGCCAAAACAAAACCTAGCCGTGTCTCGGCACTAACTAAACAATATTTACAGATCCTAACTACTAAGCTGAGCAAGCCTACAGCTTGTCAGCTTCCACATACCTTTTTGCTCTCCTACACAGAAGTAGTCTGAGTATCCCAGGCCAAGAGCAAGGGCTGTCTTGCTCAGGTGAGCTTTAAATTAGCCTGGGGGAGAGGACCAAGACCTGAACTGGACCATGGATCAGAGATCCCTGAACCTGTATGAGAGGAGCCTGGAAGATGTATAAACCTCGAACAGGACTTTTCCTGGCTCTCTCTGGGACGCTCTGCTACAACTGATACCTTCTCATTGGCTAGCCACTGATGTAACTCTTGTGAAGTTGCATTGACCAAGTTTTGTCCTCCATATCTTTTTGATGCAGAGAATGGGCTGAGAGTATATACTTCACTACACATGTGACACAATTGTAAACAATTATTTTACTTTGATGTAGCACCCTGATGTTTAGGCAGGGTTGCTAGTAAATTTACCTGCGAGGTATAGTCGCCTTTGCCAATTGAGAGGGGATTAATTGATTCCACCCTAATTCTGGAATTGCTGCACTTCTCTCTTCTGTCATTAGATGGTAGGGTATCTGGTGGCATTAGATAAGACGGGCATTGCAAGGACAGATTAGGAATAGATGGTGTATCTCAGCCAATGGTCCCTTAGCCTGCTGGGAGAGCCTATTTTTTTGGGTGAGGTCAGGTGATCAGGAGTTCTGTGCCAACTGGACGGCTGTCTGGGTGGACGAGTGTTGTGCTGCCCCGGTCTGCTAGGCCAGAGCCTGAGGCCTATCCCGGGGACATCTGGCTGCTAGGCTGTCTGAGGGCCTATCCAGAAGCAAGAGAGCAGCATAGGGTTGGGACTGCGGCTTGCAGTCCAACCAGAAGGGACGGTTCTGCAGGCTGGAGAACTTGTCACGGTCGGAGGTAGAGGAGCAGCTGCCGCCACTAAGCTACCATCCACCTTATTACCAGGGATCACTGTGTGAAGAATTGGGAAACTTCAGCAGGTGTCACGCCAGGGACCCAGCCGGTGGAGGTGACGCTTGCAGAGCAGCCTTGTGTTCCAAGCCAAGGACCCGAGCAGGCCAGTTGGGTGATGCTTGAGGAGTATCTTGGATGCCAAGCTAGGGACCCAACAGGGAAGCGGGGGGTGATGCTTGAAGATACAGAGAGAAGGTTGGAAGAGTTCAGGAGATCCAGTGGCGGTGGATAAGCAAGTCTAGTGAGAGAGACTGGGAGCTCAGTTGAGTGAAGATCTACAATAGGAGATTGAAGAGGAAGTGAAAGAGTTAATTGTAACCTTTGTTAGAAACTGTTCAAGATTGTTACCATAGGAGACAGTGTGTCTACACATGCAGATGTGGTGTCCGGCTGGGTGCCTTTCCCTGCTTGGCTGTCTACCTATAGAAGTCTTGGAGTCTGACAATTAACAACTACTAAAGGGTGCCCTGGCCCTAAACCATCTCTCCCACAGTTCTGTTTAAGAGACAATAAATCTCTTTGCATTCAAGAAGTGTCTGGCGCTCATGAATCTATTTTGCATTACACTCACCATGCCTCTTAACCCACTCTACATAGAAGGATGTCGGCTATCCCTAACTCTGGAGGTTCTCATTAGGCCAAAGGGGACCTGGGACTTGGCTACATTTAGTTTGTCTTCAAAGATAACAAATTGTTGCAAATTCTGGACTATGTCCTGTTTCACAGACTAGTAACATCACAATGGTGGTATTAGTTGCTTCCTAGTGGATTATCCATAAAAATATGTGAACAAAATGCTGGAGTCAGCAAAACCAAGAGTTCAGTTTATTGCAGGAACATGGCGTACAAAGCCGTACCTCTACATTGTCTCTGGCAATTATTCTCTATATACTGCTGAAAAACGGTGCACCTTCTGATTTTGTTAGAAGCAATGTTTACCTAGCAAGGGGTTAATAGATGAGCTACTACACCTAGTTTCTGTATCTACATAAAGCTGCAGAGTTGTTTCCTTTTGGCTGTGAATAGCTTAGCAAGAGACTGCTGGTGGCTTCAAAAGAGTCGTTTTGTGTTCCAATCAATTATGAATGAAAGATAATGAGATGACAAGATGCAGTCTTCCCCCCCCCCCCCCCCCCCTTGCTGTAACAACAAAGGAATTTCTCTGTGGACGATAGAAATGTAAGGATCTGGTAGAGTTTTAATAAGCCTAAAGCAAGATTCAACAAAATAAGTGTTTAAATTTTCTATAATACACCTTGCACAATATACCTTTTTTTTTTTTTTTTTTTTTTTAGCCTTTTTTTGTTTCTCCCAACCATGTTTTCAATTACATATGCTTGGATAAAAACTGACCTATATTCAGAAAAAAAGAGCTTATACAGTGCCTTGCAAAAGTATTCACCCCCCTTGGCATTTTTCATGTTTTGTTGCCTCACAACCTGGAATTACCATGGATTGTTTGAGGATTTGCATCATTTAATTTACAGAACATGCCCACAACTTTGAAGATTTTTTTTTTTTTTTATTGTGAAGCAAACAACAAATAGGACAAAATAACAGAAAAAGTCAATGTGCATAACTATTCACGCCCCTAAAGTCAATACTTTGTAGAGCCACCTTTTGCGGCTATCACAGCTCCAAGTCGCTTTGGAAAAGTCTCTATGAGCTTGCCACATCTTACCACTGGGATTTTTGCCCATTCCTCCTTTCAAAACTGCTCCAGCTCCTTAAAGATTGCTGTTCACAAGCGCAAACCATCCAACTTGAAGTATGACCACAGATTTTCTATTGGATTGAGGTCTGGGCTTTGACTAGGCCATTCCAACCCATTTTACATGTTTCCCCTAAACCACTCAAGTGTTGCTTTAGCAGTGTGTTTGGGGTCA
The DNA here is from genome assembly GCA_037952925.1 of Lithobates clamitans. Taxonomy (NCBI): domain Eukaryota; kingdom Metazoa; phylum Chordata; class Amphibia; order Anura; family Ranidae; genus Lithobates; species Lithobates clamitans. Next base: position 10,571,178 of record JBBGZY010000285.1, read on the forward strand.
TTGTCCTGCTGGAAGGTGAACCTCCGTCCTAGTCTCAAATCGCACACAAAGTGGTACAGGTTTTGCTATCCCTGTATTTAGCACCATCCATCTTTCCCTCAACTCTGACCAGTTTTCCAGTCCCAACTGCTGAAAAACATCTCCACAGCATGATGCTGCCACCGCCACGTTTCGCTGTGGGGATGGTGTTCTTTGGGTGATATGTTGGGTTTGCGCCAAACATAGTGTTTTTTCTTTGATAGCTATAAAGTTCAATCTTAGTCTCATCAGACCAGAGCACCTTCCTCCATACATTCTGAGAGTTTCCCACATGCCTTTTTGCTCAAAACGTGCCATAAAGCCCAACTCTATGGAGCAAACGGCTTATTGTCCTATTTACAGAAACTCCAGTCTCTGCTGTGGAACTCTGCAGCTCCTCCAGGGTTACCTTAGGTCTCTGTGCTGGCTCTCTGATTAATGCCCTCCTTGCCCAGTCCATGAGTTTTGGGGTGTGTGTGTGTGTGTGTGTGTGTGTGTGTGTGTGTGTATATATATATATATATATATATATATATATATATATATATATATATATATATATATATGTATATGTATATGTATATGTATATGTATATGTATATGTATATGTATATGTATATATATATATATATATATATATATATATATATATATATATATATATATATATAGCGATCGAGATCATGTGACACTTGGCTTGCACACAGGACATCATTTCACTAATTATGTGACTTCTGAAGGTAATTGGTTGCACCAGAGCTTTTTATCGGTTTCATAACAAAGGGGGTGAATACATACACACATGCCAATTATCAGTTTTTTATTTCTGAAAAATAGTTTTATGTGTATTTTTCTAATTTTACTTCACCAACTTAGACTATTTGTGTTCTGATCCATCACATATAATTCAGATTAAAGAACATTGAACTAAAGGCTGTAACGTAACAAAATGGGTAAAAAGCCAAGGGGGGTGAATACTTTTGCTAGGCACTGTACAAGAAGGAAAAATGAAAATTTATTAAAAACAAGTGGGCAAATTTAATGGGTTGCCTATTTTTTTTGCCGTTACTCCTGTTTCGTAACTAATACAGTGCATCTGGAAAGTATTCACAGCGCTTCACTTTTTCCACATTTTGGTATATTACAGCCTTATTCCAAAATGGATTAAATGCATTATTTTCCCCAAAATTCTACAAACCGTAGCCCATAATGACAACGTGAAATAAGTTTGTTTTGAAATCTTTGCAAATCTATTAAAAATAAAAAATGAAAAAAAAATGCATGAACATAACTATTCACAGCCTTTGCCCTTACACTCAAAATTGAGCTCAGGTGCATCCTGTTTTCACTGATCATCCTTGAGATTTTTCTACAACTTGATTCAAGTCTACCTATGGTAAATTCAGTTTATTCAACATGATTTGGAAAGGCACACACCTGTCTACATAAGATCTCACAGTTAACAGTGCATGTCAGAGCACAAACCTCCTAGACAGGATTATATCGAGGCACAGATCTGGGGAAGGGTACAAAAAAAATGTCTGCAGCATTGAAGGTTCCTATAAGCACAGGGGCCTCCATCCCTAAATAGAAGAAGTTTGGAACCACCAGGACTCTTCCTAAAGTGGGCCGCCCAGTCAAACTAAGCAATCGGGGGAGAAGGGCCTTAGTCAGGGAGGTGACCAAGAACCCGATGGTCACTCTGACAGAGCTCCAGCGTTTCTCTGTGGGGAGAGGAGAACCTTGCAGAAGAACCATCTCTGCAGAACTCCACCAATCAGGCCTGTATGGTAAAGCGGCCAGACAGAAGCCACTACTCAGTAAAAGGCACATAATGGCCCACCTGGAGTTTGCCAAAAGGCACCTGAAGGACTCTCAGACCTGAGAAAATGGCAAACGTCATGTCTGGAAGAAGCCTGGCACCACTCATCCCCTGGCCAATATCATCCCTACAGTGAAGCATGGTGGTGGCAGCATCATGCTGTGGTGATGTTTTTAAGCAGCAGGAACTGAGAGACTAGTCAGGATCGAGGGAAAGATAAATGCAGCAATGTACAGAGACATTGTTGATGAAAATCTGCTCCAGAGCGCTCTGGACCTCAGACTGGGGGCAAAGGTTCATCCTCCAACAGGACAGTGACTCTAAGCACACAGCTAAGATAACAAAGGTGTGGCTATGGGAAAGCTCTGTGAATGTCCTTGAGTGGCCCAGCCAGAACCCAGACTTGAACCCAATTAAACATCTCTAGAGAGATCTGAAAATGGCTGTGCACTAACGCTCCCCATCCAATCTGATGGATCTTGAGAGGTCCTGCAAAGTAGGATGTGAGAAACTGCCCAAAAAACAGATGTACCAAGCTTGTAGCCAGTGTTAATTTTGTCAACTAAAACGTTTTTGTCAGTGCATTTTTACAGTGACGAAAACTAAACGAAGTACAGCACATTTTTGTTCACTGATGAAAACTTTGGTGAAAATCACATCGAAAAATGTGAGGCAGGGACGTTTACCCTCACAAACTAACTTCCGGTTTTAACAGAGCTCAGCCTGCTTCTGCAATCTGCTCCCAGCAAGCAAGCGCATTCAACTGTGTGCACAGTGACAACTGCCAGAGACCAGAGAGCCGCACTGCGCATTGCAGGCCAGCCAGGATTTCCGAGTCTCGATGAGACTGAGTCTGTCCCACTCCCAAGTCCCGACTCACGAGACGACCACCAGGCGCCCAGAGCAGAGAGTGGAGCAGACTGCGAGTGTGTAGTACTGTACATTACAATTACAGCAGGCCTGAGGCCTCCCCTAAGACCACCGTCCATCCAGAGCACTGTGTGTACATTACAGGCCTCCTCTGATCACTGGCAGTGGCACCTAGGGCACTGTGGATTGCAGGCCATCTCTCAGACCACCATCCAGCACTGTGCAGCATTACAGGCCTCCTCTGACTAGTGACCACTGGATGTACATGGTGGCACTGGCATCATCACGATCACGCAAAGAGTTTTTGTTTTTTTTGTTTTTTTTACGTTGCACTTTTGTCAAAAAAGCAATATTTTTGACTAAACGGTTTTACTTAAAGACGTTTTATATAACGACTAAATCTGTGTCTGTAGTGCATGTTCAAACCTTAATACCATAAATTATAACACATTTGATATTTCACCCCAGAGGTAGTATATAATGAGTGGAAATTATAGAGAAATGCTTAAATAAAGCATTACAATTGAATTAAACCCATTAGATTTTGGTCAGCTAAAATGTACTGGAGATTTAGTAAATACGACTCAAACTAAAACACTCGCAGAAGACTAAAATGGGACTAAAACTAAAATGCCATTTTAGTCCAAAGACTAAGACCAAATCGAAATTTTCTGCCAAAATTAACACTGCTTGTAGCTTAATACTCAAAAAAAAAAAAAACTTGAGGTTGTAATTGGTGGCAAAGGTGCTTCAACAAACTTTTGAGCAAAGGCTGTAAATACAGTACAATAAAGTACATGTGATTTTTATTTTTTTAATACATTTGCAAAGATTTCAAACAAACTTCTTTTGCGTTGTCATTATGGGGTATTGTTTGTATGTGGAAAAAGTGAAGCACTGTGAATACTTTTCCAGATGCACTGTATATGAGCCGCCAGCATATTTTTTTCCAGGAATATTGTATCTATATATTGAATATTTGTGTTCAACTCGAAGAGCCCATTCACACCTATGAAGGTACTTTAATGAGAGTTGCATCTGCCACTTTATACCCTTTGGGTTCAAATGCACCAAAAAGAACCTGACCAATTTTTGGCTATCAATGTTACAGGAAAAGAACAGTGATAGCCTTGTGAATAGAGTAGTGAAGGGTTAAAACGCCTATCAGTTTTTATTTTTGCTGTCAGTCTTCCCAGTGGGTAGATTCACGCTCTGTGTCACCTACGCATCATCTGGTGAGGCTTATCTTCAAATGAGGATGCTCATTCCTATGACACCTTTTGGATAGGTTTCCTCCCACTACCTGCTGCGTCTTCAGGACTAGAACTGAAAGGAAATATCCCTAAATGGGTACAGGGCAGGCATAAAAAAAAAAAACTAAAAAATACCACTACTCTACCCGAAACTAAAAAGATTTTGATAGCATTTTGTACCTGTGGCAAGGTGTAGTAAAAGAGTCAGATCTGATTGGGGTAAATGGATTTTAAGCTATAGTTAAAAAGTACCTTTTATAATAATAAAAAAAAAAAAACTCAACAGAGACACTCTGGAGCCGAGGGGCATCAATAAACCGTCATCACATAACTAATGGTTCTGTGCTTTATGAGTATATTTTTTAAATTTGTATCTTAAATCAAATATATTAAACAGAGCACTATTAGTTTTCATATCATCGGAGGAGACAGAGTGGTGTTTGTTATTAAAGCCATCCTTTAAAGTGATATTTAAAGCAAATTATTTATATCTATATCTATATTTGTTTTTTGTTTTTTTGTTTTTTCTACACTAGTAATAGAATGGAAGATCCTTTGTCTCAACCATGGGAGCTGAACTCCTCTATGTGGGAGAACTAAAAGGGATACATCCTAAACACTGCTGGCCACTAAATAGGAGGTAATGAGGAGGGGGAGGGGTGCTCCAGCCCAAAAGACCTGGTCAGGGTCTATTACAATATACAAGAACATATTTGGGGGGAACACCATACAATGTGTTTAAATTCAAGATGGTGCTGCTATAAGACCTACAAACAGTACAAAATATTTTACAGCACACACATACAAGAATGACATTTCCTGCAGGGCTAGTTAAAAACACCTGAACATATTCAAAAAATACGGGGGTTTGGTCACACTATATGGTCATATAGTGCTAAGCCCACTTACTGCGACAAAGTACCCCGAAATAGTGGGTGTATTTTTTAAGCAAATTATTTATATCTATATTTTTTTTTTTTAAACAAACATGTTATACTTGCCTGCTCTGTGCAGCAGGTACTCCCGATCCCCCTTTTCTCAGGTCCCCCATTGGTGCTTCTGGCCCCTCCCTCCTGCTGAGTGCCCCCAGAGCAAGAAGCTTGCAGTGGCCCAAGCAGGCTCGCTCTGAAGCCACTGCCCTGCATGTCTATTTACACACACCCGCGGCTCGGCTTGCCCCCTGTCTTCCCTCATTGCCCTCATTGGCTCACTGGCTGTGATTGACATCAGTGGGAGCCAACAACTCCCACTGCTGTCTCAGCCAATGAAGAGGCAGAGAGCCGAGGCTCTCGTGTGGATCGCGATGGGGCTCAGGTAAGTATTGGGGGGGGACTGCTGCATAGAGAAGGTTTTTTGCCTTAAATTTTAAAGGGACTGTATTGTATATATTTGAATAGTTGGACCTTTTATGATTTTTTATTTAATATTGTGGTGTGATGGCACTGATGTATGCTTTTCTCTAAGGTGATTATCTAGATTATTCTTTTCTGATAGAATGTCATATAAGGTGCTGACACAGCTCACACCTATTGAGTTCATACTACTTCTTCTCCTCCTATGCAAAAAAAAAAAGGTTTTTTTTTATAAAATTTTGGGAACTAGGGGTTGATCTGAGGTTTGAAGGTCCTAGGCCTGAAGGTGCAGGAATTGGGGTCGGTCTGAGGGTGCAGACATTGGGGGGCTGCTTCTAGGCCTGAAGGTTCAGGAATTGGGGCTGCTCCTAGGCCTGAAGGTGCAGCAATTGGGGTTGATCTGAAGTCTTCAGATCTGTGATATGAACTAGGTAATTTATCCATCTTCTAAAGTGGACATACTGTAAACTCAAACTGATAGTCAACTAAAGTATTATGCAATTGCACTTTTCAAATAAAATACTTTTTTCGTCTCTTATCCTTTGTTGCTTGTCAGTGCTGCTGATCTCCTGCAGCTACCTTGTGTACATCACACTTCAGCAATGGCTGCATGGCATTGCATGGCAACTGGAGACTATACCTCTATCAAAAGCCCACGTGACTGGGTGAAAAAGCCAGAGCAAAATCAGAAGAAGGGGACAGAATGTTGTCACCCTATAACAGAAAGTAACTTAATAAGGGCCTTAATAGCAGGATCTTGAATTATTATTTTACTAAAAGTTGCAGGTTTAAAAAGAATGAAATTACTTTTAAAATTGGATGAACTTTTAAAGCTTATGACATTTTAGTAAGTGTGTTTACATATATTTTAAATATAACGTAACCTAATGTGAATATTTAGATAAATTTGCTAGTGTTCGTATCCTGTAAGGTTTAGTACTGATCATAAGGTATTTTCTTTTTTTCTTTTTTTTTTTTTTTTTTTTTTTTTTCTTTTACATCTAGTGATCTATTCTTTCTTGATTTTAAAATCTGAAGCCCTGCCTGGCCACAGGGACCCTCGTGAGCTCAGGAACTTTGTAATGTATGCTCAAACAGACTCTGCGGGTATCTGATATTTAAACGGTTTCCATCGCTGCTCACCCACTGAGATTAAACTGCTGCATTAATAAGTGTGCGAAATAATCAAAACAAAGCAAACGCAGGCAAAATAAAGGGCACTTCTCTAATTACTCAGCATCAGAGCTGGGGGTTCATTAAATATTGAGGTGACCCTAATGAAGGGCCACTGACATTCCATTCATTGCGCAAGCTGTCACTTCCTGCACAGAGGTCTACAGAGACATTTGGGAGGAGGGAGCCATGAATAATGCACCTCTCTCTGTATACCTGATACCGGATACCGGAGTTTGGGTTACTAGGTAATGGTTTCTAGTTACAGCAGAGCTCAAACACTTGCTGTGACGAAAGAGCTCAAGGAAAGCAGACTGAGATGAGTGACCGGAACATGACCCAGTGTGGGGCTGACCAGCTAGCTTTTTATGAACTTCATTGTACAAAGAGTTATGAAATGCGCACACACACAATGTATATATTTAGCACTGAAGACTTTAGTGCCTCCAGGAAAACTTTGGGGGGGTCAAAAATGTTTGCTAGCTGTGTTGGATGCTTCTGGATAAGCACACGTGAAATAAAGCAAGTATGTGACTAGGGACGAAGATGGTTATAATGAAAAATGTTGGCGTTCGCTAAGATTTCAGTACAAATGTCCCCTAAGTTCATCAATTTTGCCATTTTATTATGTAAAAGAAATCAAACACTGAAAAATAAACTAAAAATATATTCTTGTGTAATGCCTCTTTAACTGTTTTAAATTACTTTTGCACAGTAGTTTTTCTTATAGGGGGGGAAAAGCACCAAATAGCAAAGGGGTAGATTTACTAAGGCTGGTGCAGTTGTGCATGGTAGCCAATCCGCTTCAAACCTCTGTTTGTTTATTTAAGCTTTGGTAATAAAACCTGGAAGCTGATTGGCTTCTATGCAGAAGTGAGCCTGTATTTGCACTCTTCAGCTTTAGTAAATAAACTGTAAATACATGAATAACAGGGTCACTTTATCTGGTGTTTTGGAACTGAAATGCTTGAAATGACAGAAATATATTGGTGGCCATTGCTGACCTCTTTTTATAAAAATATTGGTTAGCTGGCTGTCTTTGGTTTCATTACCTTGATCTACACTGTCTGCATTAAAGAAAAAATGTGCCCATGCATGCTATTGTGTAATTCATTAGATTCTGCTGAAATTTACACTTTCGGTTTACAGTACAGTTCTGGGCATGAATGTCTTAAAATGGCCTAAATGCTTGAAAGCCAGGCTGCTGCTTGTTTGAGAGCCACGGTCTGACTATAATTTTCACCCTCTCTGCATTACTTGGCAAAAGAAGAAAAAAAGTAAAAGGACAGATTTATTACTATATATGCAGACTGAGTTTGTTACAGTAATAAATCACACATTAGTTCATTGAGCTTTCAAACATCAGCCAGGCTTTGGCAGTGCATGATTCCAAAGACTGCTGGGAGACACCTGTTGGGGGCCACTGAAATTATATGTCGACAACCTTAGGTGTGCAGTGCCACCAGTACATAAAATCGAGCAAGGGAAAGGTCCTGTCCACCCCATGCCAATAAGTTAAGATGGCTAAAATTCATTCCATTTTTTTGTGCTAATACTTCACTGATGAAAACGTTGGAAGCCAATACTCTGAGAAGATGAACTCTGCGAGTGTACCATAAGGTGGACTTTCCCTTTTTAAACCACTTCCTGCACGCCGGCCGTCCAATGACATCCTTGGCTTGACTGTGCGGGTATATCTGAATGAGGCCTGCAGCTACAGGCATTCTTCAGATATCGCCTTTTTCCCTACACCATAAGAATGATCATAGCGGCTGTTCGGCTGATTGATCGTTGTTGCAGGCAGTAAGAGGGAACGTCCCCCCTCCCGCCGCCTTGCGATGCTTCTACCGACTCACCGCTTCCATCTGAGCGTCGGAGACAGGATCCGCTGGCCTCGGATGTTTACCATAGAGATTTCTCTATGATCGCTCAGAGGTCAGGCGCCATGTTATGACGTCATGCCGGCCTCTGCATTCAAACAAACGGCGTCGCCTCGGCTGGGAAGCCGAGATCATTTTTTTGTTTTTTTTTTATTTCAGGCTTCCCAGCCTAGAGGTGAGATGTGGGGTCTTAAGGACCCCATATCTCACTGTAAAGAGGACCGATCATGCCATATTCCTATTACAAGGGATGTTTTACATTCCTTGTAATAGGAATAAAAGTGATCTAAAAAAAAATTTTTTTATTTAAAAAGTGTCAAACTAAAAAAAAAAAAAAAAAAAAAAAAAAATGTAAAGCGTCCCTGTGTGCTCGCACGCTGAAGCGAAAGCATATGTAAGTCCCACCCATATATGAAAATGGTGTTTAAACCACACATGTGAGGTATCACCGTGAACATTAGAGCGAGAGCAATAATTCTAGCCCTAGACCTCTGTAACTCAAAACATGTAACCAGTAAAAAAATTTAAAGCTTCGCCTATGGGACTTTTTAAGTACCGAGGTTTGGCGCCATTCCTCAAGTGTGCAATTTTGAAGTGTGACATGTTGGGTATCTATTTAATCGGTGTAACTTCATCTTTCATATTTATGCAAAAAAAAATCTTAAAAAAAAGCGTTCGAAAAATTGCTGCGCAAATACCGTGCGAGATAAAAAGTTGCAATGATCGCCATTGCATTCTCTAGGGCCTTTGCTAAAGCAAACATATATAATGTTTGGGGGTTCTATGTAATTTTCTAGCAAAAAAATTATGATTTTTACATGTAGGAGAGAAATGTCAGAATTGGCATGGGTGACAAGTGGTTAATAAAATTTTGGTTACTTGTAACCCTAAATAGTTAGAGATAAAAAGGAGCATCTGCTGTGTGAAAATGATCTTTAAAATTACTTTGCAGAAACCAGTGATGCAAAATGATTTTAATTGTGATTTTCCTGCAGCTGAACAAATATTGGCTAATATCACCAGCTGTGACATATTATCCACAGTCATTTCAATTTGTGATGTTTTCTGTTGTTCATCTAAAAGCAATGAAACTATTCTCTATTAGACAAGGCTTTCATCCACAGTACGTAAAATGCTTAGATTTTTTTTTTGTTGCCTTTGCTACAAGCTTTAGTGCACATTAATGCCAGCACAGTCCCACCGCAAGACCAGCCAAAATGCCTCGTCTCCCTATCTGCCCATACACTCATGCAGCCCTAGACCATGACACTCCCACCACCATGCTTGACTGTAGGCAAGACACACTTGTCTTTGTACACTTGGGTCAGCTATATTTGGTATTTACATTTACAGGCTCTGCTACCTGCTGTGCAGTGTTAATCTGGCTATACAGTAGATGAATGTTTGTTTGTTTTTTGTTTTTTTTTTGTTTTTTTTTGGGGGGGGGGGGGGGTTGTGGTTGTGTTTTTTTATTTTTATTTTGCCAATGGACTCCTCCATTCACCTGAAGCAGAAATTTAGCCAGCAACTTGGTAACTCCTTGGTATTATCCTTTATTTGGCTACATTATATACATCGGATCAATGCTGACATGTTTTGGCTATTACAGCCCTACAGCATGCTAAGAGTAAGGCTGTAATAGCCGAAACATGTCAGCATTGATCCTAGCCAAATAAAGGATAATACCAAGGAGTTATGGAGTTGCCGCTAAATTTTCTGCTTTGAATGTTCAAACACGGGAGTGGAGATCCCCAGCCTGAGCATCGAATCTCAGCAAGTATTTTTCAATTGTGCAGTTGAGCTTGGGTATCTTCTGCTTGTATTTCCTCCATCCACCTGTTTGTTTTTTATTCAGTCCCCCTTGCTGGGACATTGTATTCTGACAGCTGGACTGCCACTATCAAAATGCACTGATCAGCAGCTGCAGCCACTGATAGACAAAAGTTTTCCAATATGCCTGTTCAACAGAAGTTGATCTAATGATTGTCTTTTGTCGAACAGGGATGGCCACAAATGGATCGAAATTTGGCTAGTTTCTGCTGAACTGGCCAAATTTCAATCCATCTACATCTGAGTCGGCCATCTGGAAACCTATAGATTCCCAGTGCAGCAGATACTTGGCTAAATAGTGGCTAAGTGAGACAGACTGAGTGATTGCAGGTTGTCTGCTTCCTCTAGAGCATGCATCGCTAAATGGCGGTCCGCTGGCCAAATGGCGGGCCACGGGCCAAATGTGGACCACATCACTGTCCCATTCGGACCGACATGGTCCCGCCATTTATAAACCTTTTCTTCCCCTTTTCTTTTGAAGCTGTCTGTCATCCTTGCTTTCTTGCTTCAATACAGTACTTGGAGTCTTTATGCAGATTAAGTATTGGGTTACTCTGGGATGCTTGACTATTAACATTTTTCAATTGAGTTTGTAATATACATTGCTTGACGTCTGCTTTTCTTTTTGTCTATTATGTTTCTCAGATGCGTATTGTTTGCAAGGATGTCTCTGCTGAGGTTCTCTATGACGTCCTGCATGACACCACCTACCGTAGGAAATGGGACACGAACATGATAGACACCTTTGACATTGGGCGGCTTACAGTCAATGCAGATGTTGGATACTACTCATGTAAGACATTCCATGTACCCGAACAGGGCTAAATAAATGCTTTATGTGTATTGTGGGTAAATATTATTATTATTATTTATTATTATTATTATACAGATTTTTTTATAGCGCCAACAGTTTGTGCAGTGCTTTACAACATGAGGGCAGACAGCACAGTTACAATACAATTAAATACAAGAGGATTCTGAAGGCCCTGCTTGTTAGAGCCTATCAATCTAAAAGGGAGGATAAAGTGATACAAAAGGTAATAACTGTGGGGGATGAGCTGATGAAAACGGGGGCAGTATAGGCTTAACTGAAGTGAAGCGTTTTCAGGGATCGCCTAAAAGTGGACAGAGTAGGAGACAGCCGCATAGATGGGTATGGAGTTCCATAGGATGGGAAAGGCTCCAGGAAAAGTCCTGGAGGCGAGCATGGGAGGAAATGATGAGGGAGCTAGAGCGTAGAAGTCTTGGGAGGAACGAAGAGAGACGATTTGGTTGGTATTTTGAGACAAGGTTAGGGATGTAGCTGAGAGCTGTAGATGGCTTTGTAAACTCTTGTTACTATTTTGAATTTGATTAATTGGGTGGGTGGCAGCCAATGAAGGGATTGGCAGAGAGGGGTAGTAGATACTGAGCGGTTGGTAAGGTTGATGAGTCTGGCAGCAGCATTCATGATGAACTGAAGCGGGGATAGCCTATGTAAAGGTAATCCATTGAGGAGGGAGTTTCAGTAGTCAAGTCAAGAGAAGATCACAGTGTGAATTGTTGTGGTATTGGTTAGGAAGGGGCGTAGTTTGGAGATGTTGCGGACATTGAGGCACCCTGGCACAGGGGGACAGGTTGATGGTTAGTTCACTCATCTTGATGGAGAAGTCGGGGGAAGAGGCATGTGGGGGAGGAAATATTATGAGCTCGGTTTTGAAAAGATTGAGTTTGAGGAAGTAGTGTGACATCCAGACTGATATTTCAGTCAGTAAATTGGTGATGCATGAGGAGACTGTCCATGTGAGCTGAGGGGTAGAGCGAGAGACTTGCAGAGTTCTGCAGCAGAACAAAAGTGCATAGTTTGAACAGCAGTAGCTGGGAGCTAGACTCTACACAGTCTCTACAAGAGCAGCAAACTTTTAAAACCGCTCCTTCTGAGCAGAGCCTGAGTAAGAAAAGAACCCTCTGGAAGTTTTATCCAAACATTTATCATCTTTCATCAGCTCACACTACTGACCCAAATCATCAGTGATTTGTTAGGGAGGATATATTTTCACAACTTATTGGTTCTTCAAACTCGGACTACTGAAGCCTCAACAGCAGAAGCAGTCAACTCAAGATTAGGATCACCTCCAGAGCAAAAAAAGGTAAACAAAGTCCAGGCTGCTGCATCAAGCACCAAATATAACTAGGCACACAACTGGGTAAAGCAGTATTAAACCCCAGAATTAAATATTTTGCAGCTTGGAAGTCCTTAGATGAGGGGGCTGCATTTGTTTTTGTTTTTTGTTAGGCTTTTCCCCCCTTTTTTCACCTGGTGATCCAGCCAGTAATACATTTCCAGTTTTGGGGTGTCTGCACTTTCAGAAAGTGTAACAAACTTCTTTGGACAGCATCAATCTGGGGAGAGGGTAGTGTTAGACTAGGACTTGACTAACAAATTAAAATGGTTCTACAGGCAGAAGGTTTTTACCTTAATGCATTCTATGCTGTGAGCAGCAGCTCCCCCCAATCCTTGTGCCCCATCTCAATCCAGTGATGTTGCATGAGAGCCTTGGCTGTCCAAGACTCTCCCTCATTGGCTGAGGTAACAGCAGACGCCATTGGCTCCTGCTGCTGTCAAAGTCAGTGAGCCAAAGAGGGGAGAGAGGGGGGGGGGCGAGCCATGGCTCTATATCAGAATAGGGAAACACAGCGCAGCTGATTGCTGTGGGGGAACTCTGCAGGAGGGAGGGGCCAGGACCTGAGAAGAACCACTGCACAGAGCAGGTAAGTATAACATGTTTATTAAAAGCAAATAAGACTTTAATATCACTTTAAAGCCCAACTCCCGCTAAGCAGTTACAGCAACAGTTTTTTTCCCCTTTAGGGATAAAGGTTTTACTTTAAATAATGAATGAATAAAAGCACCTCTGTTAGTAGATATGTAGTATGATGAAGTTTGAAACACAAAATCATAAATTATAATATAATAAATATAAATAATTATAAAAAATAATAATAAAAATAATTTCCCCACGATTCACTGTCGCTCAATTCTGCAAGTGTTCTAATTTACTATCGCTATTTTCTAGATGGCCTAAAACCACTTTTGACGTAAAGGGACACTTTTTGGTTGCTATGGACAATCTCAAGTTTACAGGCAGAAGGAACAGTATATAAAATATAAAACTGCATGCAGGGCATTGGACAAAGCACTGGGGACAAAAAGGGATGTGAAATTATTTCATACAGTAATGTAATCTGTAAGATTACAGTGTACTGTATGTATTATGATTTTTCACTTTTTTGAATTTGCCGCTGGGCTCTGCCCCTGTGCGTCGCGAGGCTCGCAGGGAACGGAGCCCGCCATAGAGGTGCTTCGGGCGGAGGACAGAGCCCACAGACACAGCGGGGGGGACATCGCAGGATCCTGGGTACAAGGTAAGTATACCGCACCAGGATCCTGCAATGCAATCCCGAGTGTGGCTCGGGGTTACCGCGAATGGTGCTGAAATTTAACCCCGAGCCACACTCGGGGAAAACCGTCAAGGAGGTTAAAACCCCTCTTGGAGCAAATGAGAGCTGCAAATATTAAATACAGTGGGGACTGAAAGTATTCAGACCACCTTAAATTTTTCACTCAGTTATATTGCAACCATTTGCTAAAATCATTTAAGTTCATTTTTTTCCTCATTACACACAGCACCCCATATTGACAGAAAAACACAGAATTGTTGACATTTTTGCAGATTTATAAAAAAAAAAGAAAAACTGAAATATCACATGGTCCTAAGTATTCAGACCCTTTGCTGAGACACTTATATATTTAACTCAGGTGCTGTCCATTTCTTTTGATCAGCCTTAAGATGGTTCTACACCTTCATTTGAGTCAAGCTGTGTTTGATTATACTGATTGGACTTGATTAGGAAAGCCACACACCTGTCTATATAAGACCTTACAGCTCACAGTGCATGTGCACTCCAAAGACATGCTGGTAGGTTAATTAGATACTGTTGAAAAATTGGCCAAATTTGTGTATGTGTTGTAAGTGTGTCGGGACCCCATGGGGCAAAGGACCGCGCAATACTGCAGATGGACACCGGCGGCAAGAAGCGCCCTGAGGCGATTCAGTTCGCATAGGTAGCGCTATACGTAGTATAGCGCTATAAATTATTCATTCATGTCGGAGCAAATGAGAATCATGAGGTCAAAGGAACTGCCTGAAGAGCTCAGAGACAGAAATGTGGCAAGGCACAGATCTGGCCAAGGTTACAAAAAAATTTCTGCTGCACTTAAGGTTCCTAAGAGCACAGTGGCCTCCATAATCATTAAATGGAAGATGTTTGGGACGACCAGAACCCTTCCTAGAGCTGGCCGTCTGGGTTCTTCTTTACCTCTCTCACCAAGGCTCTTCTCCCCAGATAGCTCAGTTTGGCCAAAGATCACTGTGGCTGAGCTCCAGAGATGCAGTCGGGAGATGGGAGAAAGTTGTAGAAAGTCAACCATCACTGCAGCCCTCCACCAGTCGGGGAGAGTGGCCCGACGGAAGCCTCTCCTCAGTGCAAGACACATGAAAGCCCGCATGGATTTTGCTAAAAAACACCCGAAGGACTCCAAGATGGTGAGAAATAAGATTCTCTGGTCTGATAAGACCGAGAGAGAACTTTTTGGCCTTAATTCTAAGCGGTATGTGTGGAGAAAACCAGGCACTGCTCATCACCTGTCCAATACAGTCCCAACAGTAAAGCATGGTGGTGGCAGCATCATGCTGTGGGTGTTTTTCAGCTGCAGGGACAGGACGACTGGTTGCAATCGAGGGAAAGATGAATGCAGCCAAATAAGGGATATCCTGGACAAAAACCTTCTCCAGAGTGCTCAGGACCTCAGACTAGGCCGAAGGTTTACCTTCCAACAAGACGATGACCCTAAGCACACGGCTAAAATAACGAAGAAGTGGCTTCACAACAACTCCGTGACTGTTCTTGAATGGCCCAGCCAGATCCCTGACTTAAACCCAATTGAGCATCTCTGGAGAGACATAAAAATGGCTGTCCACCAACATTTACCATCCAACCTGACAGAACTGGAGAGGATCTGCAAGCAGAAATGGCAGAGGATCCCCAAATCCAGGTGTGAAAACTTGTTGCAACTTTCCCAAAAAGACTCATGGCTGTATTAATTCAAAAGGGTGCTTCTACTAAATACTGAGCAAAGGGTCTGAATATTTAGGACCATGTGATATTTCAGTTTTTCTTTTTTAATAAATCTGCAAAAATGTCAACAATTCTGTGTTTTTCTGTCAATATGGAGTGCTGTGTGTACATTCATGAGGAAAAAAGATGAACTTAAATGATTTTAGCAAATGGCTGCAATATAGTAGAGTGAAAAATTTAAGGGGGTCTGAATACTTTCTGCCCCCACTGTATAGCTGGGGCTTCCCATCATCCCCAGTAGCCCAGAAAGATGGAAGATAAAGAAGACTAAAGTTCCCAGAGGACTTACAGGCGTTTTGTAATAGACTAGATATTCAAATTCCGGTGATACCTGGATGGTTGGAAATGGGAAGCACTATGGGGGACGAAGAGGAGGGATGGCAGAAATCGCAGAGAGTCCCAAGAAGAACTCATAAATAAAGACGATGTAGCAACTCTATGGGAAGAGGGTCTGAATGGGCGGAGGGTGGAGGGACCTGCAATGGGTGGAGCGAGGGGGGGTGGGGGACGGGAATAGAGCGGGCATGTAGGAGCCAATGTGAGGGTGCTAAATGAGGCTGGATAGTTGGAAGATCCGGGCCGTCTTGGTGTGGTCGGTCCTGGCTCCCCCCCCTCTGGGTTTGGGGGGGGAGGATAAGGGTGGAAGTAGTCAGAGCTACACCCCAAGATAGGAGATTTTCAGGAAGGAAATGGAGAGGGACTCCACCTGCAGATCGAGGGCCGGGGGGGGGGGGGGGGAGCTCATGCACAAAAGAGAATAGAAGCTATCTAAGAAAAGGGAAGGGAAAAAAAGGGAGAAAAAAAAACTTGATTTTTCCTGCGGCAAGATCAAACCCATGGGTGCAAAGACTGCTATAATACATGACATCCGTTATTTTTTTTATCATATAAGGGATTAAACACGCCAACAAAAAGGCACAACATTTTAAAGGAGATTGGGCACTATAAGGCGGGGGTGGTCTTACTCCAAGAGACACACACATCTCAAGAAACAAATGTGAATTTATACTCAAAACAAATTCCAACTTGGTATTATGGGGACTCGATGACAAAAAGGGCAAAGGGAGTGGCAACTTGAATAGGTAGGGGGGTTAGGTTTTTATTAGAGGACAGGATGACCGATCCGGAAGGAAGATACCTCTTCCTAAGGGGGAGACTACAGGTAATGGAATGCACTTTAGCAAACATATATTGCCCTAATAAGAATCCAACAAATTATTTAAAGGAGGTCTTGGGAAAACTACTGGATTTTAAAAAAGGGAAAATGATAAAATGATAATAGCTGGAGACTTAAACTTTTGTATGGATCCTGACCGGGATAGTACATCTCGTGCACAGGGGACTAGGAGAGTCCAATTAAAGGTGATAAAACAAACTATATCAATGTCAATTGTTAGATGTATGGCGAATACAACATCCTAAAACGCAGGACTATACATTCTAATCCCCTGTGCCCAGTCTATCTAGGATAGATTATATAATGGTAGAACATAGGTTGTTGGATCTGGTAACTACTTCAGAAATAACCACCGTATCTGGTCATGCACCAATAACCATGAAAATGAAAGTACAAGGAGCTCAGAGACAACCCTATTCTTGGAGGCTAAATGAGGATTTGTTACAGTATAAACAAGGGGGAGATTTAATAAAAAAGAAATTGAAAAATATTTTAGCCTAAATGATGCACACGAAATATCAGACGCTACCTTGTGGGAGGCGCATAAAGCCTATATTGGGGTATCCTGATCTCGCTGGGAACTAGGAAAAAGAAGCAAAGAACCAACAAATGGAAAGGATAATAAAATCAATTTTTATTTTAGAACAAGGGCATAAGAAATATAGAGGTCAAGATCAGGCTTTGTATCAGGCGTTGGTAATAAAAAGAGATGAATTAAAAGATCTAATAGAACAAGAGATGAGATGGACATTCAATAAAATTTCAAAGGAACGATATCTGTGGGGAAAAAAAAAAAAGTATATAGAAAAAATACAAAATAAAAAAAAGGTGAAATGATGTATGAAACAAAAGAAATAGCTAAAGTTTTTCAAAATTACTACCAGTCTTTTATACTCGGTAAACCAGCAGGGACAGCAGGAAATGGGGAAAAAGGAGAGGATAATAGAATACTTAAAAAAAGCAAATATACCCCGACTAACTGAGAACAGTGCAGCTATCTTGGAGATACCTATAACAGAGGAGGAGATAAATAGAGCTTTAAAAGAATCGGCACCTGGTAAAAGTCCAGGCCCCGATGGGTTTATGACCTACTACCTTAATAAATTTAAAGAAATCTTAATCCCAAAACTATGTCTATACATGAACGGTCTGGGAGATCTATATGGGTTGAGTGGAGAAGCCCTCTTAGCATCAATAACAATTATTCCAAAAGAAGGGAAAGACGGTACTAAATGCTCAAATTATAGACCAATATCGCTGCTAAATGCCGACACAAAACTGTTTGTGAAAATCTTAGCAATGAGGATGAAAGACTTAATGACCGACTTAGTTCACGTTGATCAAGTAGGCTTCGTCCCGGTGTCTTGCCGAATAAGTTCCTTCGGCGGATAGGTTCCCCCCCCTGTACTGCGCAGGCGCAGCGCCTGCGCAGTACGTAGTACTGTTGGCCGCCGGAGATAGCCGAAGCTCAAACGCTTCGATCAGCTGTACACGGCGCCTGCGCTCTGGGTCCAGATTCCTTCCCCTCTATCCAAGTGGACCTAGAGGGGGAATCTAAAAGTGCCGAGCGCAGCGAGGCCATGCCCGAAGCGTGGCGAGCGAAGCGAGCCCGCGAGGGGCCCTCTTACAGGCGCCGTGTACAGCTGATTTTCAGCTGTTCCGCTTCGGCTATTTCCGCCGGCTTCTACTGCGCATGCGCAGTAGAGGGGGAACTAATCCGCCGAGCGGAACTTTCTCGGCAGAACACCGGGAAGAGAAGGGAGAGATAATGGGGTGAGAACATTGCTCTTGCTTCAAAAAATAAGAGGGTACAATACCCGGTCTACTTCTGTCAATAGATGCCGAAAAGGCATTGGACAGAGTAGACTGGGGATTCATGATGTGTGCGTTGGAAAGCATGGGAATAGGCCCAAGGATGATGCAGTGGATTCAAACTCCTATATAAACACCCCACAGCTATGGTAAAAATCAATGGAATAGCATCCGGTCCCTTTAAAATGTATAATGGGATGAGAAAGGGGTGTCCCCTGTCGCCACTTTTGTTCATGCTATCATTGGAACCCCTTTTAATAACAATACGTAACAACCCGGATATAGGGGGTTTTAAGGTTGGAGAAGAGGAACAAAAGTTAGCTGCGTATGCAGATGACATATTGTTCTATATATCAAACCCCCGAATTTCAATGCCTAACCTTTTTAAAAACATTAAAATAATACGGAGAACTCTAATTTTTAAAATTTTGTTGAAATCAGAAATATTAAACATAAATATAAGACAAGACTGGCAGTGTTTAAAACAGGATTTCCCATTTCCATGGAGGAAAAACAAACTAAAGTACTTGGGGATAAAATTAACAGCATCCTTGGGGAAAATCTATCAGGCAAATTTATATCCCTTTTTATTAGAGGAAATAAGAATGGAAATAAAAAAATAGCAAGACCCCTGTCATGGATGGGACGTATCAATGCTTTAAAGATATTACTGCCCAAAATTGCATACAAGTTCCAGATGCTTACCATAGCTTTGCCTCCGGCATATTTTAAAGTATTAAAAGCATTAATTACTAAATGTATCTGGCAAAATAAGAAACCAAGAATAGCATTTGTAATACTAGGGAAGGACAAATACCAAGGGGGACTAAATGTACCTGATCTCAAAAAATATTACAATGCGATATTATCACGTATGGTGGAATGGGCGAAGGTAAACAATGAGAAGAGGTGGGTAACACTTGAAAACTCGATGGCTAATACACATTGAGGAAAAAATATATGGACACCTCCGCAATTTCGGGCACTAGGAGAAAATACACACATATTGACATGTAATGTATTCAGAATTTGGGACCTGATACACAAACAAAGGAAATGGAAATACAATTCACCTTTTAATCACGTTAAAAGATAAAAATTACTTTGCACCTGGGAAAAGGTCTGTGGGTGGTAATTGGATACAAAATGACAATGCACAACTACGGGATATAATGCACAAGGGGAACATATGCGCAGCTGGAGAAATTAAGCACAAAAAAATTGATGGAGGTTAATGAATGGCGATATTTCCAGCTTAAGCATTTCATAACAAACCTACTGCAGCCAATAAGACGGAGAGGAACTCTGTTTTTGAGAAGTTATGTTTAAGGAATAAAACTCGGGGGAGGATATACAAGTTCCTATTGGAAGCGGGGGGGGGGGGGGCTGGAAATCCCGCCATATATAAAAAAAAATGGGAAAGGGAATTGGGTTCATGTGGTGAGAGGAAGGATATGAGAATTTTTAAATCTGATACATGGTACTTCCGTAGACGTAAAAATGGTGGAAATGAACTATAAATGCCTAACTAGGTGATATATAACCCCAGATAAAATAGGGAAATGTCAAATGGGGCAAA
Source organism: Lithobates clamitans (assembly GCA_037952925.1). Taxonomy (NCBI): domain Eukaryota; kingdom Metazoa; phylum Chordata; class Amphibia; order Anura; family Ranidae; genus Lithobates; species Lithobates clamitans. The sequence continues at coordinate 10,591,122 of JBBGZY010000285.1, forward strand.
CATTGAAATGTTGGCGAGGCAGTGAAGTGAGAACTATGGCCCAAATCTGGTGGAGTTGCCCCAAGATTAACACATATTGGAGGGAGATTTTGAAATATATTAAAGAGATTACCAACATAGGATTACCCGAAGAATCATGGACGTGTCTGTTCCATGGAGTAGATATCCCTATAAAGCAATATAGAAATTCCATTATACCTTTATATGATGAATGCAGCTAAAAGCCTTATTCCAAAAAAGTGTAAAGAAATAGCCCCAATGTAGGGAACTGGCTGAATAAAATAGAGAAGATTTACAATATGGAAGATTTGAGATATAGTGGGGAAGAGGTAGATGTATTGGATAAGGTGGGGGGAGTGGGGTTAGGGAAAAAGAGGGTTGGAAATTGTAAAGGTAAATTTTGTATTTGCCCTGAGTGGTCAGGGAAATTTTTTGTATAAGGTGATTACCCTTTTGATATAATTAAAAATAAAAAAAATATGCTGGGAAGCCATTAAAAATGTATAGCACCTGTTATTAACATGTAGAGCGATGTTAGTGCACTCTGTTCTCTAGTATGTGCTAGCTGAATACCAGGTCTCCAATCACATTGTATTTTTAATAGTGTTCTAATGAAAAGCTCCAAGCGCCAAAAAAAAAAAAAGGCTGTTTGAGGTCAGAACCCTGATCTGAGATTAGTTTGGCTTGTCAAGTCTGGCCATACATGGATCAAAATTTGTCCGGAGCAGCAAGGTACAAGGTAAGGCTGAATTTCAATCAATGTATGGGCATATTAACTTCTGTGCAACTGCACTGTTGGATTTTTGGCACTCGATCAGTGCCACCGGCTATAGTTGGCACCACTGATCAGTGTATTCTGACGGCAGGGAGGTCCCCCACTGTCAGAACATGAAGGCAGGGCGGGAAGATTCTCCCATCCAGACAATCGATTAATCAAATTATTTAAAAAAATAAAAAATAGAATCGTCTATTGGCTGCCACATGCAGAGACCGGGGATATTTGTTGTAGCACTCTGCGGGCATTAATTAGATATTTATTCCTGCGCTACCATGTAGGAAAAAAAATGATGGAAAGGCTGCATGCACCGAATCGGGGTCAGCAAACCCAAATAAGCAATGTGGTAAAAATGGGGTTGGTGCTGTGCTAATCCATAAACGAAAATACAATGTAACAAGCAGAATGACACTCTAAGGGAAAAACAATATATATATAATCCCAGAACCGGGTTGCAGAACCTACTGAGGTAAGCGATTAATACTATGGTATAATGTACAAACAGTAAAAAATATAAAGTGCAGCATTCAAGCATCCAATCAAATGATCACTGAGGTAGTATCCTGGTGAAGATGTGCAACATTAAAAGAACCTATATAATAAGTAAGTGCGCAAACTTCTGCAATAAATAGGAAGAACAAATTGTGGCTACTGCCAGGATTGCAAAGCCACTACAGGTGTATGGTCATTGCTGTGACATATTATACATAATAAATAATAAAGGTGCAACGTGCAGACATCAAATACAAAAGATGTCACTGAAACAGTGTAACAAATAAAGACATGCAGCACTAGAAACACTATGTGCTAAATTAGATGTGCAAACCTCTGCAATAAGTAGGATTTCCGGTGCAAATGTGCAAAAAAATATTTTATAAAATAATATGAATAAGAATAATGCGGTGTGTGCCGTAAACAGCACACACCCCAATGGAAAAAATGTATATACGAAAGTTCAAATTAATCCATAATGTGCAAATAGCAAAACAATGATGAATAAAGTCTAGTGACAGTATTTCTTCTCAAGGTGGGTAAACCTTCCAATGTGCCGGTATCAAAGTGAAGTGCTTGAATAGAGAAAAGGTAGTGACTCCTCTTCGTGTACAAATTGCACAATTGTAAGCAGTGGCCCATTACCTTACGGTAATGAGGTAACAGCATAGGGTAGATGCCGGTAGTAGCTACCTCTCCTTGTAGTCCTGAACCGAAGTGTATTCCTTAGAGATCTTGGTCCCTCGGTGGGTGCAGAAGAGGTAAGACAAAAGAGGGTACCGGATAGTATTGTTTAAACACTAATTAATTTTATTAAGAGCAGCATCAAGGTACTCCCATCGATAGCAGAGCAAACAGCGCTTATCTCCAACGATCGGCGAGCTCATAAGCCTATGTCAGGAAAGAGTGCCTATCCCGTCCCTATGCGTGACGTCACACACACACACGTGACTTCATCAGGGATTAAGGGGAAGGCGCAAAAGGTGTCCTTAAATAGTCTGGACATGGTTTCCAATGAGCAGCCATTTTCTTGTGGTTCAATCCAATGATAATAGTGTCGCGGCCATTTTCCAAGAGGATTGTGGGCGTGGCCTTTTTTGTTGGTTATCGCCTCATGTATAGCACAGCCATGGGGGGAAGTGAGGTCAGTGCTAATAAACAGGAGGCCTGTTTATGGCCCAGTGGAAGGAAGATAATGTTTTTAATAATAGACCTGGTGAATTGATGATATATAAAAGATATATCGATGAGGTTTTTATACTATGGAAAGGGGATCTTGATCAGCTGACCCAATTTTTGGAAAGATTGAATATGAATGATAGGAACATAAAATTGTCCTGGGACATTAGCGAGAAAAATTTCACTTTCCTGGATTTAGAGATCAGACAAGAGGACTCTGAACTCCTGACACAAACGCACTTTAAAAATGTTGACAGGAATAGCTATCTCCCAATCGAGAGTTGTCATCATAAAAACTAGCTATTCAATGTCCCTAAAGGACAACTGATGCGGCTGAGATGCAACTGTACTAACTTAAATACTTTTCTAGATCAGGCAGAGAAGATGGGACGCAGATTCACCACAAAAGGCTACAACCATCTGTTTATTTAAAAGAAGATAGTAGAGGTGACTGAAATGAATCGCAAAGAATTAATTAAAGATAAGACCAAACAGGAACCAGCATTGGCGGCAGCACCTATAATTCTGGATTTTAATGCACAGCATAAGAAAATAGAAAAGATTATTAGACAACATTGGCATATACTTCTGGCAGACAAACAACTATACAATACTCTACCCATGAACCCCAGATTTATATATAAAAGAGCACCAATCATCCAGGATAAAGTAGTGAAGAATGTGATAGACCCACCTAAGAGAACCTTTACTTTCTTTACTGGGAAAGGCTTCTATCCCTGTAAGAGATGCTTCGCATGCTTAAGGACCAGACTCCCGAATGAAAAGAAATTTCATTTTACATCCACAAACACGGGAGACACGTATGAGGTTAAAGATTTCATTTGCTGTAACACAGAGGGGGCTGTCTATGCCCTCAAGTGCAGTTGTGGCCTACAGTACATAGGCCGCACCAAAAGGTCACTTAAAGTGCGGATTAAGGAGCATGTTCAAAATATTTCCTTCTATGTCACAATAAGGACCCAACTCATCTGAAATACATCAGACACTGGCGGGGGGGGGGGGGCATAAGGTCAGGACCCTCAGCCAGTTGGAATCCAAATGGATATTTACATTAGATACATTCTCGTCCAGAGGCCTGAATATTGAATTCGACAACTGTTTCCTTAGTGATTTTTAATATCCAATTTTTAATATTTGATTAGTCTTTCATAATGGTTTTAATATTTTAGCATAAATATTTTATATTTGTATACATATCACACTTTGCGTGTGCTATTCCTCGGTGTCCTATTGGGATCTATGAACAGTTAGTCCATCATTAGCACACATCTTTCCCTTTGCGTCTTTTACATTCCCCTTTCTCTGTTCTTTCTGCTTGTTATACCTATATTTTACTCTTGCGTTTTAATATGTATGATGGCTGTTTTTTTACCGTTATATACTGTTTTTTTTTGTTGCTTTTTTCATTTTTATGCTTACGTCAGTGTTGATGTTTATCCGATCAGCCCTTTGATAGTTGTTTTAAATATTAAAGATATATATATATATATATATATATATATATATATATATATATATATATATATATATATATATATATATATATATATTCCTTTTTACACAAATATATATATATATTCCTTTTTACACAAATATATATATATATTCCTTTTTACACAAATATATATATATATTCCTTTTTACACAAATATATATATATATTCCTTTTTACACAAATATATATATATATATTCCTTTTTACACAAATATAATTTTTATTAATTGTTTGTTTTTACCTATAGTCATCCCTTCTGTATTCAAATATCTTTCTGGGAGTACTGTATTCTCAGCTTATGACATTTTCCTGTGATCTTACTTTGTCATCTTTGCTGACAGTTCGTTCTTACCCCCTACGTCCTGTCTGTGTCCATACCAGTTTAGCCTCCTGTTGGCACTGACCTCACTTCCCCCTAAGGCTGTGCTTTACATGAGGCGATAACCAACAAAATGGCCGCGCCCACGATCCTCTGGGAAAATGGCCACAACGCTATTATTATCATTGGGTTGAACCACAAGAAAATGGCCGCTCGTTGGAAACCGTGTCCAGACTATTTAAGGACACCTTTTGCGCCTTCCCCTTAATCACTGATGAAGTCACGTGTGTGTGTGTGTGTGTCGTCACGCGTAGGGACAGGATAGGCACTCTTTGCTGACGTAGGCTTACGAGCTCGCCGATCGTCGGAGATGAGCGCTGTTTGCTCTGCTATCGATGTGAGTACCTTGATGCTGCTCTTAATAAAATTCATTAGTGCTTAAACAATACTACACTATCCGGTACCCTCTTTTGTCTTACCTCTTCTGCACCCACCGAGGGACCAAGATTTCTAGGGATTACACTTCGGTTCAGGACTACAAGGAGAGGTAGCTACTACCGGCATCTACCCTATGCTGTTACCTCATCACCGTAAGATAAGGGGCCACTGCTTACAATTTTGTGATTTGTACACGAAGAGGAGTCACTAACTTTTCTCTATTCAAGCATTTCACTTGGATACCGGCACATTGGAACGTTTACCCACCTTGAGAAGAAATACTGTCAGACTTTATTCACCACTGTTTTGCTATTTGCACACTATGGATTAATTTGAACTTTTGTAGATACATTTTTTCTGTTGGGGTGTGGGCTGTTTATGACACACACCGCATTATTCTCCACATATTTTTATACAATATTTTTTTGCACTTTGCACCGGAAATCCTACTTATTGCAGAGGCTTGCGCATCTAATTTAGCATATAGTGTTTCTAGTGCTGATTTGTCTTTTATTTGTTACACTGTTTCAGTGACATCTTTTGTATTTGGCTGCACGTTGCACCTTTTATTATTTATAATATGTCACAGCAATGAGCATACACCTATAGTGGCTTTGCAATCCCGGTAGTGGCCACAATTTTTTGTTCCTATTTATTGCAGAAGTTTGCACACTTTTACTTATTATATAGGTTCTTTTAATGTTGCACATCTTCACCAAGATACTACCTCAGTGATCATTTGATTGGATGCTTGCATACTGCACTATATATATCTATATATCTATATATATATATATATATATATATATTATAAATCGCTTATCTCAGTAGGTTCTGCAACCCAGTTCTGGGATTATATATATTTTGTTTTTCCCTTAGAGTGTCACTTTTCATTCTGCTTGTTACACTGTCTTTTTCGTTTATGGATTAGTGCAGCACCAACCTCCATTTTTAGCAAAGTCTGCAGCCGCAGCTAACTCGGTTAGAAGGGTGCTGTGTTTGAAGACCTGGCTGTGGTTAAAGATGCGGCTTCCAAAAACAAACTTTGTGGTGTCCTGTTTTTGGGAGATTTATTATTTGGTCCTGATTTAGATTAAGTTCTTTACAGGACAACGGATAAAAAGTCATTCCCTGTCAAGAAAAAGGAGCAACCAGTTAAACGGCTTTTTCAACCTCAAAGGGCTCAGGAACAAAGTAACAAACCCCAAGAGAAAAGAAAAAGTTGGTCAGCGCAGAGAGGCAAAGGGAATGTCCTTTTCCATCCTCCTGCCTCAACCAGCAAAACGCAATGATTCTTATTGCAAGTGGGAGGAAGGCTTCAAAATTTCCTCCCTTATTGGGCAACCATGACAGAAAACCAGTATATTCTGAGCAAGCTGTCTCAAGGGTACAAGATAGTTTTTGAATCTTCCTCCAGAAACATACTTTGTAACAAACCTACCAAGGGATGCAACAAAGTCCCTAGCTATGAAGAACCTGTTAAAGGATCTGATGCAACAAGGGGTTGTGACTCGGGTACCTCTGGAGGAACGTTATCAGGGTTTCTATACCCATATATTTCTGATTGAAAAATATCCGGAACTTTTCGTTTGATCCTCAACCTAAAGCCGTTAAACAGGTCAGTCCTATACAAAAGGTTTTGAATGGACTCGATTTTCACAGAAATCTGTTGACCAAGGAATGTTTCATGGCATCGATCAATTTGAGAGATGCTTACCTACATATCCCTACAGCCCCTCAGTCTCAAACAATTCTGAAGATGGCGATCAGTATGGGGAAGGAGGTGCTGCATCTGCAATTCAAGGTCCTGCACTTCTGCCTTTCATCTGGCCCACGAGTCTTATCAAAAGTTATGGCAGAAGCCCTTGCCCCTCTCCACCTTCAAAGTAATTCTCCTCATCCTCGTCGTCCTCGTCGTCCTCGTCGTCCTCGTCGTCCTCGTCGTCCTCTTCCTCTTCTTCCTCTTCTTCCTCTTCCTCCTCTTCCTCCTCTTCCTCCTCTTCCTCCTCTTCCTCTTCCTCTTCCTCTTCCTCTTCCTCTTCTTCCTCTTCTTCCTCTTCCTCCTCTTCCTCTTCCTCTTCCTCTTCCTCTTCCTCTTCCTCTTCCTCTTCCTCTTCCTCTTCCTCTTCCTCTTCCTCTTCCTCTTCTTCCTCTTCCTCTTCCTCTTCCTCCAACCATTTTGGCAACTTCCTCTCACAGAATTTGCTTCTGCATGGTCCAGTACATTACCCAGATGTGGCCAGGCTGTGCCTCACCGCCTGGTATCTGAGGAGCATTCATTAAGGGACAAGGGTTTGTCAGAACCTTTTAGTAACCAATTTACTTTCCAGTAGAAAGAAAGTAACTAGAAATATTTACACTAAATATTGGAAAGTCTACAATTCCTGGTGTCAATCAACAAATAGATCCATAGAAAATTTGGTGTCCGTATTGGAATTCTAACAAGAGGGTGCAGACAAGGTCCTTGCAGTAAGCACGCTTAAGGTGCAAGTGGCCGCATTAGTGGTTTTTCTGGAGAGACCATTTTCTTCAGAGTCTTTGGTTGAAAGATTTTTTTTTAAGGCACTTAATAGATCAAGACCAGCTAAGCATTTTCCCAAATGCGATCCATCAGTGGTCCTGCAAGTCTTCACAAAGGAAAAAATTCACAAGTTGGATGTGAGAAGAACGCTATTGCATTACCTAGAAGTAACAAGGGGTTTTAGGTCTTTGAACTCTTTTTTTGTTTGTACTTTTTTTTTTTTTTTTTTTTTTTTTTTTTTTTTATACTGTCTTTGGATCGTTAGATGAAAATTAAAGGGAAAAAAGCCTAAAAAAGAAAATGAATGCAGCCACCACATCAAAGAATTAGTATGCAGTATAGTATTATTTTGCCCTTGGGTTAAATACCACTTTAAGGAAAGGACTCCATGTACTCATTGGAGTTTAATATATTATCAATATAAAGTCCCCATAACTCAAGTCCATTCTACAAGGACTACAGACTTTAATGTATGCATTGTCTAAAAAACTGATTTATTTTAGGAATGCTGGAGAAAAAACATACTGTTCTATTCAAACTAGCATACAGAATAAGCCAATTTATACAATCCTGGAAAATCAAGTTGTTCTCCAGGGAAAGATGGTGCATTACACCCTGGAAAATGGGAAACTAGCAGCTTAATTTACATTCATCACAGGACCAAATCTTTACCTTATGGCCCCATGCACATAGATGTTATGCCAACTCCCAAAGAAGCCTTTCCTCATGGCAGCATTTTTGGCAGAAAAATGCAGGAAGCTTTGTAACGCGTTTACAGGCGTCAAACTCTTGGGTGTTCATTTCATTGGCCAGAATAATCATTTATTCTGGCCATTGAAATGAATTAACGCTCAACGGCTAAATGCTCTTGGCATTAACACGCGTTTACACGGATCAAGCATTTTTTCTGCCAAAACTCTGCTGCTCCTGGATGCACTGGCAATGGAGTTTTTGTTCCTGCCTCTAAACTCCTCTAAAAACCTATGTGTGCATAGATACATAGGCTAACACGCAGGGGCATTTGGAGGCAGGAAAAAAAAATGCCAGACGCCACTAGGAGCAGCTGAAAAAACGTCTAGTGTGCATGAGGCCTTCTGCAATATATTTATCAGTTATACAGAGGAAGTTGGGTTCTGGAATTTGAAGAGGTTAAAGAAAAAGAAACACCCTGGTCTTTTTGGTTCCCTTGAATTCATTTAAGGCAACTTAATTGGAATGCTAGGGCATGATAAATGCCTGGTGGACCCAGCCTACAACCTTCATTCTCCTGCAATAAGCCAAGGGCATAGCACAATTGGTCAAAGCACATGCTTTCTCAGGGCCAGTGCTACCACTAGGCAAACTAGGCAGCCACCTAGGGCGCCCAGCCGCTGTTTTCCCTACTCTGTCTCCCACCGGTCTCTGTGCTATGTAATTGTGTGGGTGCGATGCTGTATAATGATGGGGGATGCTGCCCGGCGCCTCTGCAGTATGTACTCAGGCCGGCAGGCGTCGATCGTAGTGTCATGAGAGGCGCAGCACAGGAGGACATGTTCCAAGTCTCCCGACGGAATGGAAGCAAACGCATCCCCTGTCGCTACACGCCTTTATGATTAGATCAGTGATCTGTCGGTCTCTCTCTAGGCTCTCTGGTCTCTCCCAGTACTGCCAGCTCTGCCCATACATGATTCAGTGACTGAGTCCTATCCCAAGTCTGGTCATGTGATGCCTGACCCCGCCCACCGTGTCACCATCATGTAGAGGCCAGCTCTCTCTCCCAATGTTCTGTCACCTGTCCTGTACAGCGGCAATGTCACTATCACATGCAGACATGCTATAGCCGATCTGAGTAGTCAGTACCTGATGAGTGGTGACAGCTGGAGGGATCAAGGCAGGGTTTGTGAACTTGAAGAACACTGTATTACTGTATAGTGTGTATAGACTGATCTGTCCTCAGACTCGCATGCATCCACACAATGCATCCCTTACAGCAGAGGTGCCCAACCGCTGGCCTGTGGAAACCTCTGATGTGGCCCATACAACCTCCTGCTCTGGGATGGTGGATCGGCAAGCCCAGATCACGGGTTCCCGACCCGCCATACTTGAGCATCAGTGTGAAGAACGGAGCCGGCGCTAGAGGAAGCAGAGCCAATGCTTCCTGTATCTCCTGTCACAGGCAAAATGATACCAAGTGTACTCCTCTGGGACAGGAGCGATACAGGAAGCATGGACTCTGCTCTTCACTGCTGCTGCATGCTTCCTCTAGTGCCAACTCCTGTCACACCGATGCTCAGGGATGGTGGGTGGGGAGCCCAGAATCTGGGACAGCAGCCACCAGGGATACCCGCCAGTAGTACCCACCCGCAGTACCTGCCCTGGAGGACAGCCATCTGCAGCCACCAGCCATAGCCGCCTGGGGGACAGCAGCAGCCACCAGCCATAGCTGCTGCAGGGCAAAAGAGGTGGAGTTGGTGGCAGAGCCAGGGGCGGCAAAATGGGGTTTCGCCTAGGGTGTCAAAAATTCTTGCATCAGCCCTGTGCTTTTCCATCACTTTAGGAGGGAGGATGCACCACTTGCTAGCATTTGGTGTTTGGGAGGCAGGGATATGCCAGTACTTACAAAGAATGTACTCAAAAGTATGAGCTGTTCAAAGCTGCTACCTTTTCCTGTCCCATTCTGGCAATTGGCAGGTGAGTACATTTGAAGAGTTTGTTTATCTCTTTTTGGCAGCTGTTTTTTATAAGGGAATTGTATAAATGAGTGAATTGGGCGATTAACTTTTACTAAAGAAATAGTATAAAGTCCTCCATAAATATACTTTATACACATATGTTTTTATTGGAATAGTGTTACTGTTTTCATGAATTGGCTTTTAGATTTACAATCAAAATGCGAACTGAACATAGAAATCAAAAATCAATTTAATCATCTAAGGAAAGCTGTAAGTTTTTCCAGCTTGTCTTCTACAAAATTGCCAAAATTGCATCTTTTCTTTGCATACCCACCTCTGTTTTACTGGGATCCTGTGTAAAAAAAACCATTCCAACTTCAGCACTGAAGTCTGATTTTGGAAAGCCTGTCCTGATCATTATTTTCCCATCCATTTGCCATGACTGTTTTTCCTACTACTCCACTGACACAAATTTATGAGGTTGGCATATTCTGCGATGCTCTACACATATTATAGGCAATCGGATTTTGTTTGCACAAATAACTTTCACCTGTCTAAGTTTGGTGTATAGAGAGCTAAACTGTGAGTAGGTTGATTTTAAAATGGTTGTAAGGCACAAGGGTTTTTTTTCCCTTCATGCAAAGAATGCATGAAGGTAAAAAAAACTCTGTGCCTTTATAACCACTTTAAAATCAGCCTACTCAGTCTAGCTCTCTATACACCAAACTTCGACATGTGAAAGTTTAAAATCAGCCTAAAACCACCTGTGTGCAGCACCCCACCCCTCCCACTACTTGCCTGAGCCCCCTCTCAATCCAGCGACGTCCATGAGAGCCTTGCCTCTCCAGGGACTCGCACTCCTCATTGGCTTTTGAGAGTAGTGGGAGCCATTGGCTCCCTCTACTGTCAATCACAACCAGTAAGCCAGAGACGACTGAGGGGACAGGGCTGAGCCGCTTTGTGTCTGAATTGACACACAGAGCCACGGGTCAGGAGCGCACCTGCTTGGGTGCACCCACAGCGCAACACGGCACATGGCAGGAGGGAGGTGCCAGGAGCTCCATCGTGGGACCCCAGAAGAGGATCCGGGCTGCTCTGTGCAAAACCACTGCACAGAGCAGGTAAGTATAACCATGTTTGTTGTTTTAAAAAAATTAAATGCTTAAATTTACCTGCTCTCACCAAAAATCTTACCTAAGTAGAGGGTGCTACATTCACCCCCCACCAAAATCAAGCTGGTCCCTCAGCTGGGAAAATTTACAAAAATGGCTCCTGAGCCCAGGAGCAAGGGCATCCCATAAGATAAAATGGAAGGGGGAAAAGGAAATAACCTGGATGGCGCACTGTACAGATAAATTACGTACAAAAATATATACATTTCTGATCGGTATTTACATCTGTACAGAAAATATAAAACACACCTAGCTACAGGTCCCTGTAACTACCATTTAATATACATTCTGAGCCAGAGAATCTCTCCCAAGAGAAAAATACTCTGCCCGCAGGAAGATCTTGTCTCCAGCCGGAGGGGATGAACAGCCGTCCCATCCCAGAAGATGCTAAGAGAAGACAAAATAACCACATCCTACACTTCAGATATATCACTGTACACAATTTCTGTCGGGAGGGGGTTAGCATCCTACCGACAGAAATAAAAGAAACTCAATCCAACACACACATTTTTTTTTTTTACTGTTTGTTCTCTCTGGAGGGGGTCATAACCTGCAGAAACTATGGGGGAAGAAAAAAACTTCTTCTCCGGATGATGGGAGGGGCCCCTCCCCAGACAAACAGGCTCTTTTAAAAGAGTTCAAATAAGATCAGGCCTAACTATTTTAACCACTTACAGACCGCCCGCCATCGTTATACGTCGGTACTTTGAAGAGGGGTATTGTTGTTGTTTCAGATAAAAGTGATCTGTGTGGCAAGATCACTTTTATCGGCGGCGGGAGAGGCCGCCTTCCCGTCGCACTCCGGTGCCCTCCGCCACTTACCAGAGCCACTGCCAGCAGCGGAGGCAATTGGGTCCTTTCTCCTGTTAGGTATGGAGACGAGTGAGGGGAAGATGGCCCCCACCCATCGCCACACCATTGCATGGCAGAAGCGACGTCAAAACGTCACTTCCGCCCATAACTCTTAAAGCAACATTTTTATTTTTATTTTTTCTTAACGACTTTTTTTTTTTTTTTTTTGCATTTTAGTGTAAATATGAGGTCTGAGGTCTTTTGGACCCCATATCTTATATTCAAGAGGTCCTGCCATGCTTTTTTTCTATTAGAAGGAATGTTTACATTCCTTCTAATAGAAATAAAAGTGACATAATTTTTTAAAAGAACAGTGTAAAAATAAAAAATTAAAAGGTAAAATAAATAAGAAAAAAATATAAAAATTTTAAATGCGCCCCGTCCCGCTGAGCTCGCACGCAGAAGCGAGCGCATACGTGAGCAGCACCCACATATGAAAACCACACATGTAAGGTATCGCCATGATTGTTAGAGCGAGAAATAATTCCAGCCCTAGACCTCTTCTGTAACTCAAAACATGCAACCTGTAGAATTTTTTAAACATCGCCTATGGAGAATTTTAAGGGTAAAAGTTTGTCGCCATTCCACAAGCGGGTGCAATTTTGAATCGTGTTGTTGGGTATCGACTTACTCGGCATAACATTATCTTTAACAATATAAAAAAAATTGGGCTAACTTTACTGTTTCATTTTTTAATTAAAAAAAGTGTATTTTTTTCCCAAAAAAGTGCGCTTGTAAGACCGCTGCGCAAATACGGTGTGACAGAAAGTATTGCAATGACCGCCATTTTATTCTCTAGGGTGTTGGAACCCCCAAACCTCAGATTTTTTTTCTAAGTAATTTTCTAGCAAAAAAAAGTTTTTAACTTGTAAACACCAAATCTCAGAAAGAGGCTAGGGGTTTAAGTGGTTAATGTCCTTGCAACAAGGGAAACCGTCCGTCAGTTGGGCACATCCAGGGTGGCTGGCCAGCCTGATCATGCAGAAAAATCAGGAGGAAAAAAAAAGAAACACATTCTGCTATTCCCCAGCAGTTTGTGCGTATGGTTTCCATGCCAGCTGCATTTCCTCAGTCTCTTAGGCATAGAAATGGGGGTCAGTCAACCTATTTCTGCCTCCCCCTTCCTCCTGAATGGAGACTGAGTGGCTCTTTGTAGGCTGTCCTGCCTTGACAACGAGCACCTTATCCTTGTAAATTGCTCGCTCCAGCCTCTCTCACTTTCTGGTACCCGCAAAGGCTTGGGGATGAGCAAATAATCCCAGACCAAGTCATCCTCCCACTCCCTGGGAGCTCTCAATGATGTCTTTGGGAGATAGGAATAGTCCAAACCCCACTCCAGAGCAACTCTGTGCTGAACCTCCCTCTGGAACCGGGAAAACCTGGGCAGTTCTTTGGGCTTTCCTTTTACAGGGAGGACACAAGCATCCGGGGACCTCTTGACTCAGTGCCTGCTTTCAGCTCTGGTCTGGGTAGTAGAGGGCCTGCTCAGGAAAAGTTGTCTGCTACTGATGGGGGTTCCTGCAGCTTCTTCAACTCCCATAGCCAGATCTGGAACATCTACCAACCCGGACTGGATTTCCTGGACCTGGGAGCCTCCTATCTCCCATTCCTCCTCCAAGCTGTTGTGGGATGGCCAATCTGCTGTCTCTTGCAGGGACCCGAACTCTGCTTGCAATCTGGGGGAATCCCAAGCTATGGCCTTGCCCTCACCTTCCCCTTCTGGCTCACCTGGGGGCGCACTTCCCTCCAGCACTGGCTCCTTCCAGATAGGGATAGCAAGGGACATAGAAGCAGCTGGCATTTCAGGGACATTATCTGGCTCCTGCATGGCAGAACTTAGTTGCCAGGTCCCCGACCAGGCTGCAGGACACGACACTCCTCTTCTCCTATGTCATGATTGTTCGCAGGGGAGTCACCACCCTCAGACTCTACCCCACCTTTCGGCGATGACCCCAGGCCCGCTCCGGCCTTCCGGGATGTCCGCAGTTGCACGTGACACAGTCCTGAGTGCAGATCCACGTTGTAGTACTGTGGCTCCTGCTAGCTGGATGCAAGCCGGGTGAGCGATTCACCACAATGACCGCACCAGATCCATGCACTGACCACTGCGGTCGGTATCCGGCATTCTGGACACAGCAGGCGCAGATGCTCCATCCCATCAATCGCCCTGAGGGCAAATCCCCTGCGATGCTCCAACAGGACACCTGGTGTCCACTCCTGCAGATCAGACAACCAGGTCATCGCTGAGTACGCACGAGCATCCTCCGCCATCTTACTCCTCCGCCTCGTGTTGTCTGCTTGCAGGGGGCGCTGGATCTCCTCTAAGGCTTGGCACCACCCCCTCGTTTCCAGACAGGCTGGCATCTGCAAAACTGATAGGCAGGCTCCTCCCCCTGGCGTGCTGCTGTAACCCCTTGTTAGACAAACTGAAGTTAGCAGGCATGCTGATTCTAGCAGTACTTGTCCTGGCATGTCGCTCGACACCGACTGTGCCCGAGCAAATGGGAACTGATGACCGCTGACCGGCAACCATAAAATTTTATAGCCAATGTCTCACTGAAGGGCACTATCTCAGTACAGTACCACCCACAGGCACCAGCAGGTTTACCTGGATCACCCCGGGCAACAGTAGACACTTCCAGGCACACTTTACTGAATAAGTCAGGAGTTTGGAGCAAAAATTCAAGATGCCCAGCATTTACAGAGTGCTGGGCAAATTTTTAATCCAGTGAAGAATGTCCAGGGTTAGCCGAACACTGGACATATTTGTAATCCATGGGCGTGATCACCCGCCGTGGTTGCTATGGGTGACAACACATGGTGAAAAGTCACTGAATTGCAGGATTATTATAAGTGTACGCCCCAGTGCTGGTTGGAGCAGCTGGCTAAGCAGGTAGCAACAACCTGCTGGTTGCTATGGGCAATGGCACTTATTACAGTTCTGGATTGCAGGCAGAGCACACAAGTCCTTCCCAGAGTTCAATTCCTCAATACTGGTAGAACAAAAACACAGTTCCCTGGCTCACTTCCTTGGTTGCTAGGGGCAACAGCGGGCAGATCACAAGTGGTCAGGTGGTCCCGGAACGAGCCCCCAAATGTAGCGGTACCCCAGTAGGGCTGAAAGTTGTGGCCCACCTGTCACCCTGCATTCACTTCCCAATCACCTTGGAGACAACGAACAGTCCAGATGTTTGTTTTGTTGTTTTTATTGAGGGAATAGAACTTGGATGGGTAAGGAAATTTATTGGATGCCCAGTGGAACAAACAATTCACTGATTGTATAGCAATCAATTGGAATGGTTATTTACACAGTTACTCCAGTCTCCTCCAGCACATCTCTTGCTTGTAGACTGTGTGTGTGTGTGTGTGTGTGTGTGTGTGTCTGTCTCTCTCTCTGTAACAACGATCTGACCTTAGTACAGCAATCTCCCCCTGCTGAACTGTTATGTTCTGGCAGGGGGGCACTTGGGCCGAATGTTGGCCTGTTTTTTTTGTTTTTAACCCGCCAATGTCTCCTGTGTGTTCGGGGCTTAAGGGAGGGTTATAACCCCTGTATTTATTTTTTTTGCCATCTGTGTGCTATAGGGGAGATGTGCCTTACTTTCTTGTCCCATAGCCAAAACAAGAAGTAAGAGCAAATCCCTCCAAAGTGAGGATATCCCATGGTGTCACCAGAACTATTTTCTCTATTTGAAGGTTTCCCCTCTATATTGATGTCAGCCTAAAATTTGTGATTTTCTTTTACTTTTACTTCGATGATAACTGTAAACAAGACAAATGGAGAGGGTTAGTCTCCCTGACAGATGGTCCAATTCCTCTCCTCTCCATCCAAAACGTTAAAAAAAAAAAAAATTGACTTTAGTTAGACTTTAACCACTTCAGCCCCGGAAAGATTTGCCCCCTTGAGGACCAGGCCATTTTTTTGCGATAAGGCACTACATCGCTTTAACTGACACTGCGTGGTCGTGCGACATTGTAACCAAACAAAATTGATGTCCTTTTTTATCACACAAATAGAGCTTTCTTTTGGTGGTATTTGCTCATCTCTGCGGTTATTATTTTTTGCGCTATAAACAAAAAAAACGACAATTTTGAAAGACAATATTTTTTACTTTTTGCTATAATAAATATCCGCCAAAAAATGTAAAACTAATTTCTTCATCAGTTTAGGCCAATATGTATTCTACGTATTTTTGGTTAAAAAAAAATTGCAATAAGCGTATATTAAATTGGTTTGCGCAAAGGTTGTAGCGTCTACAAAATAGGGAATAGATGTATGGCATTTTTATTATTTTTTTTTTATTAGTAATGGCGGCGATCTGCGATTTTTAGCACAATTGCGACATCGCGGCGGACAGATCAGGCACTTTTGACACTTTTTTGGGACCACTGACATTTACACAGCGGTCAGTGCTATAAAAATGCGCTGATTACTAGATGTCACTGGCAGTGAAGGGGTTAACACTAGGGGCGATCAAGGGGTTAAGTGTGTTCCCTATGTGTGTTTCTAACTGTGGGGGATGTGACTAACTAGAGGAGGAGCCAGAATGCTGTTCCTGCTTAGTAGGAATACATGATCTGTCTCTCCTCCCCTGTCAGAACAGGGTTTTATGTGTTTACACACACAAATCCCCGTTCGAGCTCTCGTGCCCGCGATCGCCGCCGGCCACCTTCGATAGCGCCTGCTGGCCACACACATATGGTCCCCCACCATGCAGCGGGCATGCACCTGCTATGACTTTTAAAGGAGCCGCCATGCATATACAGCGATTCACGCAGGAGAGCCAACCTGCCGCCGTGTATGTATGGGAGTCGGTCGGGAAGTGGTTAAAGTGGAACTTCAGTCATTTTTTCATCTTTCCATCTATTAAATTGTCTGCCCTTGTTTTTTTAACATTGAATAGTAAAACATTTTTTTTCTACCAGTAAATACCTTATACAGCCCACTTCCTGTTGTCTGGTAAAATCCTAAGCTTATGACATCATGCAGCGGTCTCTCTCTCACTCTCGTTAGAGTTTGCCAGGAAGGGAGAGGGGGTGAATCATAAGAGGTCCAATGAGAGCTGCAGAGGTGGAGGTGTGCCTCTGTGTAAATCCAGGAAGTGAACAGGCAGCAGCTTCAGCTGCCCACAGTTAAAATGACTGCAGCCAGACTCGGTTGAGGTTGACTTCTGCAGCATATTTGGCTAGTACAGAATTACAGTATATATAAAATAATATGCAAAGTGGTTGGAGGGAAGCTTCAGAATGGCAAAGATGTTTTTATTACAAATTATGTGAGCAGACTGTAGTTCCTCTTTAATTGGTAACTGCATTTTTATTTCAGTGCTATAAATGACTCCCCTTAACCCCACCCCATAGCAACCCCCCCCCCCCCTCCACCCACAGTATGTTTGCCACCTCATCCCTTTAAACCCGAACACCTTTGATTTACACAGGTTCTGAGGCTAAGTGCAGATAAAGCACCAAGTAAGTTTAATTACCAACTTAATTAGCCACAGCACCTGAGTAATTAATATGTGTTCGGGTTTAAAGGAATGAGGTGGCAACCCTAAGTATACTGCATACCTGTTCATGCTCCTCTGAGACCTTTCTGCATTCTACTGGGAGCTCTACTTGGCCTCATAGCAGGGTCATTCTGCAATCTTCTGGAATCTCTCTTCATTCCCTTGGGATTCGAACAGTCAACCCCAGACAGCCTCCAGTGGAAACAAAGGAGAATATTTAGAGCATATGCACAAGAAGGTTCTGGCTGGGAGACTTCTGTAGTTTGCAGCAGCTACCAGTGGGTGACACTGGAGCAACCAGTAAAGATGCATACAACGCTTGGGGGTGGGGGTAGTCACTAGGAGGTCAGCCTAATCACAATCTAGCTCCCTATACATCATGCCTAATATTGTATAATTCTGTGTTGAACTTTAGGATTGCAATTCCTACATACTGGATTTTCTTGGCTGACAGGGCAAAGAGCAATTATGTGCAATAAATCACAGCAAGGCCTGATCGACTCAATTGAGAATAACAAAACCAATCAAAAATGCCTAGATGCCATGGGCTACTGCATATTTCCCAGGTTGCACAAAAGGTTACAAACATAAGTTCCCTTTCCCTTTCCCTTCATAAGGAATGGATGTATTTTTTTTTTTTTTTTTTTTTTTTTTTAGCACTTGACATACTTGCTTTTGGCAGCACAGTTCAATTATGCCTCTAATCGGTGAAATCTCTGAAAATCATAAGCCCACATAAAAACCTTTTTGTATTATTCTGAATAGTCTTCACTTCTTTATTTTGATTCTCTCTAATAGTTTATCTGTCCATCACAGGGAAGTGCCCAAGTCCCTTAAAGAACAGAGACTTTGTAACCTTACGATCTTGGTTACCCCTTGGCAATGACTACATGATAATCAATTATTCAGTAAAGCATCCGGTGAGTCTTCAAAATTACTTTTCTGTCTACTGGTTTGCAATATATACAGTATACACTTTTTTTTTTTTTTTTTTTTTTTAATTTTTACAATTCTGATGGCGTGTATATGTTAGTCAGTGTGTGAAATGTATAGACTGCTTTTAGGCAAACCTCAAATTCCTGTTATTTTAATATGCTGTATGCTTTTCCTAAGCATTGTGTGTATATAATAGGCATTAAACAGAACAATTACTATTTAGGCACATTTCACACATTATATCAGAAGCATACTCTGGAAACTAAGAAATTAAGCTATACCCCATCTTTAAAGAACCAATAAAGCCACCAATGCTTTAAAGTCAGTCTGGTCATTCTTATACAGATATCTTTTGACAGGCTCCTGCTGAAAAACAGTGGTGGCCCAAAAAGGGTAGGCTCGTGTGACAATAGGGAATTAATATTCGCTATTGTCTTCCTGATTCTCCTCAGGACCATCCAGGAAGCAGTTCCTGAGACCCGATTGGCCAGAGAGTCTAAGTCTATTGGCCAGGGAGTCTAAGAATTCCCAGCCAATTGGGTCTCAGTCAGAACCCTCTTTCTGTTCAGCCTGGAGGAGAAGCAATGGCTCCGGAGTGAGGAGCTGCAGCCTGGATCCAGGAGGCCTCTGATCGCCGCTGCATTCCCGTCTGGGGGGGAGGATTGCCACATTCCCGTTGGTTGGTTTGCCGCTGCCCCAAAAATATTGAGCACCAGCCACCACTGCTGAAAACACTGGGTGGGGGGGGGGTAGTAGCTCTAGAGCAGTGGCCCTCAAACTGGCCTGCTGCTAGATGCACCCTCCCACTAACAGTGTGGGGTACTATTCCTCCCACTGACACCACCAATGGGGCACCATTCCTCCCACCGACACCAACGATGGACCACTATTCCTCCCACTGATGCAAATAATGGGGCACCATTTCTTACCCTGATACCAACAATAGGGGACTATTCATCCCACTGAAACCAATGATGGGGTATTGTTTGTTCCCAGGGCATTTGCTACTTACCCTGGCTGCAGTACATCCCCCCCCCCCCCTCCCATATTGGCCCTTTTGAAAGTTTGGAGACTCCTACTCTAGAGAAAACCCAGTTAATGATGGAGGTAATAGTCCTCAATTGGCCTGGGTTATCATGGTCAGATTATTTATTATGACATAGGACTGTTAGAGCTGAATTCCAGACGGCACCCTTCCTTTTTCAATTACTTTGATTGCAGATACAAACTTACAAACTAGTTCAAGGCAAACTGTTGGTGGTACATTGTCTTTATCCATATGGTTATGGTTGAAATTGCCTGAAAGGGCGAATAAGGGTGAAGATTAACTGTTTAGGGTTAATTTTACAAATTTAAAAGTGGTGATCGACTTTGTGTTTGGGGCCAAGTTAAAGAGGTTAGAGGGTTGAAAGGTTACACTTTTTACCAGATTTTGATCAGAAAAACAGACTGAACTCGCCACCAAGAGTCCTTGTATAAACCATGAAACATTCTTCACTGTTGATGGTAGCTTCCCTTGTTCCTTTTTGTCTTATTTTTACAATTGAATGAGTAAAGTGTTGAAATTGCCTCCCCCCCTAACACCTATGCTAACTAACCTATGTAAAAAAGATGTGGACACTTGCCTATTTTTTGCTTGGTCCGGTCATGTGATCCCGGTGTCAGCCACTGTTCTATCTGTTGTCCGTGTTCTCTCCTCTCCCCTGCAGCCGCTGCTAACTAAGGAGAGTTGGATCACATGTCCGAACTGGAGTGGGCTGAAAAAAGGGAAGTAAATACATATTTCTTGTGTATGTTTGGAAGGGGAGGGAGCATTTTTAGGACTAGTTTGGAATTCTACTTTAAGGAGAGATGGTACTGAGGGATCATTGGTACTTGGGGTGAAATTCACATTGATATGCTAGCCAGAATTACTGTGCCAAAAGACGACATTTCAAATGGCATGGTATCTCCTGGGAGTAGTTCCCAATGCTGTGCCATTGCCCCTAGAATAAACAGCTATAAATTGTCTAGATATGTTAAAATGGGATTCAGAAATATTAGAACTTTGAACATTGACAATTCAAAAATCTTATTCACTTAAAACCATTCATTTTACCATTTGCATGTGTTTTAATGTCAGAAAAGTACAAGAACATCTTTGGCGCATAATCATGTGTTTTTGGCCACAATAGTATTCAATGGGCGTGCCTTAAAAACACCTGAAAATGCACATTTCTTTTTTTTTTTTTTTTAACAACCACCTACACCTAGTAATTACAAAAAAAAGTGGTTGTAAACCTCATATGCATCAATTCTCAAATACATGCACCATTTTATAGTTCTGTAAAAATCCAAAATGGTGTATTTTCAACACTGTATTTTCATCTCCAAGCCTGTCCCCGCTCTCCGGTCCAACACACACACACACACACACACACACACACACACACACACACACACACACACACACACACACACACACACACACACACTAGCACCGGCTTAGCAGCACTCACATTGCTGGAAGTGTTCGTGAACGTCACTCCTAGCTGGGAGGTGGGTCCAGTGATGTCATGGATGAAAGATTTTCAGAGAGCTGTGATAGGCCTGGGGATGAAACTACAGAGGTAAAAATACAGCACTTTGGATTTTTACAGAACAAACTATAGAATGGTGCATGTCTTTGGGGACTAAACTGATCGTTTCATCTCTGGAATTAATCCCCTTTTTAATGCAAACAGAATATTGGCATGCATTAAAAAGGGGATTAATTCCAGAGATAAAACGATAATTCTCCCGCTCTACAAGACTCTGGTTTGGCCGCACCTAGAGTATGCTGTCCAGTTCTGGGCACCAGTCCTCAGGAAGGATGTACTGGAAATGGAGCGAGTACAAAGAAGGGCAACAAAGCTAATAAAGGGTCTGGAGGATATTAGTTATGAGGAAAGGTTGTGAGCACTGAACTTATTCTCTCTGGAGAAAAGAAGCTTGAGAGGGGATATGATTTCAATATACAAATACTATACTGGTGATCCCACAATAGGGATAAAACTTTTTTGCGGAAGGGAGTTTAACAAGACTTGTGGCCACTCATTAAAATTAGAAGAAAAGAGGTTTAACCTTAAACTACGTAGAGGGTTCTTTACTGTAAGAGTGGCAAGGATGTAGAATTCCCTTCCACATGCTGTGGTCTCAGCGGGGGGGCATCGATAGTTTAAAGAAACTATTAGATAAGCACCTGAACGACTGCAACATACAGGGATATACAATATAATACTGACATATAATGACACACACACACAGGTTGAACTTGTGTCTTTTTTCGACCTCACCTTCTATATATGTTTAGCGGTACCCCCGTGAGGGCTGCTGATTGACTCTATACCCCACTGGCTATCCCGGCTCTGCAAATCCTCTCTTACCTCTGACACCTTGGGTTCCATTCTGCAATGTGACGTTGGCCATGAGAGACACGATATCACTGAACCACTCGGGAAAGTTTACTGAGATAAGTAATTGAACACAATGAAGAGCATGAATAAACACAAGTTACGGTTGGCAACGGTTATCACTTAATGCACATATATACAGGTTTTATAACCTTTTAATCACTTTAAGGAGTATATGTGAACAGGTGCACAGAGGGATAGGTACTCAATATCTTCAAAACATATATTAAATACCCTCCCACTGAGGCCTCAACACACAGACCAAAATGCAATATGTACTTTTTACATTCAGGAACACAATGTAAAATCTACCACATACTCAATGGCTCCCCCTAGGCTATAATTCAGAGTTCAACTTATGAGTAGAGCAGCAATGCTTAGGAAAAGAAGAAGATAGTGAAAGTTCTTTTAACTCCAGATATCCTCAGCTAGCCTGATGTTTAAACTGCAGTATATCGTTGTAATTTGTAATCCACAAAGAAAAAAGGACAGAAGTGACTGTAGAACAAAAGGTGTGCTGTGATGATGGCTTAACTGAAGAATATCACCACTTGTAGGTTCTTCTTTACATGTGAGTGCAACACAGTACTGACCTTACAGTGCAGGAGGGAAAACAACAAGGCCTCAAAGGTCAGCTGTATGATGCCTGTGAAGAAGATTCACCTCCGTGGAACTACAAGTCTCACCAGCAGTCTGCAGAAGGAGCTCACTCAGCAATACTATAATCTCTACTGAACTGGGCAGGTGCCCTCTCACCACAATATACTCAAATGTCTGTGAGGCTCCCTCCGGAATCCCCTCCTGCTGTCTCCGTCTGGTGAAGATGGCGCCACCACGCCAAGCTGCAACTCCCGATGGGCTGAAGTGCAGGTGGCTTCCAGTTGCTCTAAAACGCAGGCCGGTCCGCTTGCTGAAATAGCAGGGCTGTCCTCCAAGATCCCTCAGAGGCAGGCAATCCAACCCTCCGCTGTTTAGGCCACAGTCTCTCATTCCTGGTTACACACAGACCTCCTGCTGGCAGGTGTTGAATGGCGTCCAGAGAGGTGGAAAACAGGCCATGCCGGTCATTTTATCACTCCTCCCAGCAGGCCGTTCTGCGCGCTTTGCATTGTCTGTCATGTAGTTCACGGCTTATCCAGCTAACAGAGTCACTTCCTCCTCCTAACTAAATCTCCCACATTATAATCAAATGGTAAGCAGTTCAAAGGTCTTTCTGTTCACTCAAGCAAATAAAAAAAACATTGTGAACATCTCATCACTGTAGATTAGCCCAGTTTGCTTAATTTTGATGCAAAATTGGGTTTGCGAAAACACATTTGCTTATATCTTTCAATTGCACTTCATTCCCACAACTGTTCCTCCTTTGGAACCAAGTCCATTTTGTCCTTTTTTTTGTTTCATTTTCAGTCTAATGTTTAGATCTAAAAAAAGAGTATTTTTGCTTATAAATTCTTCCTGACCCATGTAACTTGGTGCATTTCAGGTATGTTTGCTTTGCCTGCATACTTAGTGCCAAGTGGTGTCCCTCTTTCTAATAAAGTTGGAAGGTATGCTAATATGTGGGCCTCCTGGCCTTGTGCACCATGGAGTATCAGCATCATCTGTCTGAAGTACAGTAGATGTAAACTCAAACTGGATGAATTTAGTTTGCCAAAGGATTGAACATTTGCAATTGCCATGCCATTTTTTTTTTTCTCAGAATATAAGGTTTTTACTTTTTTTTTTTTTTTTTTTTTTTTTTTTGTATTATCTCAATGCTGCTGGTCTCTTCTAGCCTCTGTTAGCCACCATGCATGCACTCCAGCATCAGCTGTACATCATTTCTTTGGACAGGTGAGAACAGTGGACTCTATGCAGAATGTCTCGGCATAGCAGTTTGAAGTCTCCACAAGTAGTACATTTGGCAGGCTGACCTCTCAGGAGACAGTTGTCATCCCATAACTGGAGGTAACACTCACAAGCGTATGAATTTAATGAATATAGGAGATTGGGTTTACATCTGCTTTAAGTACTCCTTGTGCTATATAAGCAACAGAAGCTTCAAAACCTAAGCGTAGGCGGACCATTCACCTTGACACTTCTTATAGAATAGTGTTAAATAATTTAGGCTGGAAAAATATACATAATTTTTTTGCTAATCTATAAAACATCTTGTACACCAGGATAATTGTAACTAGAACATTTTCTGTTTGTAGAAACATCCTCCTCGCAAGGACTTTGTGAGAGCAGTTTCCTTGCAGACTGGATATCTCATTAAAGCCAATGGGGAAAACAGCTGCGTACTCTATTACCTCACACAAGTCGACCCCAAAGGTAATTCCAGAACACTGTATATCAGCTTTCTAGTCTGTCTAATTATCTAAGTACAGTTAACAAATGTAATCATTGGAAAGGAATTGATCCACTAGGTTTGAGATTTGATCTGGATTGGGCAGATTTGCAGATCAGCGGGTGTTTTTACAAGTATAACCCTTTCCGCTGCCTATACTTGAACTTTATTTTTTTGACTAAAAAGGATGTGTGGCCCTCCACCTCTGAAAGATATTACCCCCGGTGGATGGGCTGATATCCCCCAAAACTACAGTGCAAGGAACATCTGGTTATAAAGGCCTTGACAATGGGTGGGTACTTCCAGAGGAGGTGCATGAAACAGTGAGGATCGGATTGTTCTGCACCATCACAGCTGGTGGCGAGGAGTATGAGGAGGCTTGTGTGCATGACACAAGGTAAAACTTCATGCCTTCTGAGTGGAGAAAAAAATGTCCAATTCAATTATATACTGTACATTGCTTTTATCCTAACAAACCCCCTTCCATGTTCTAACCTGCTTTTGTTTAGCAAATTGCACAGGAGAGCCAGTTCCTAGAATGGTCTGTTGCTAAGTGGGACATTTTGCCTGCTATAATCATAAGAGCATCACCATACTGTAATATGAGAATAAGTGCTATGAAAAGCAGTGAACCAATCACTCAAGGAGGGAAGGGGTTTTGGGAGAGCATATTCTGCACATAAGCAGGATTCCACAGTTGTTTCCAAGATGGAATAGAAGTAACAGCTGGTTGCGGCACAAAATCAGAGATATATATATATATATATATATATATATATATATATATATATATATATATATATATATATATATATATATATATATATATATATATATATATATATAATTATATATATTTTTTTTTTTTTTTGCATTATATTAGGAATTGGTTTTTGTAGCATTCCTTGCTCTGGTGTATAAAATAATAAAGGGAATTTTGGTGGTTACATCAAAATTAATTTAATTTTTTTAATCACAAAGATTCTGGCTGAATTATTTTACAGTTTAAGAAATGGACTGTGATCTTCCAGGATTTCATAGTCCAGTTACTGCTATCAAGCATCACTAGTAATTTAGATGTGATCTGGTAGTGCCACTGTGAAGAGTGTTACTGATGCTCTTTATTTTTTTATTTTTATTTATCCTTTCATATTTTTTTCATAAGAGACAAGATATTGCTGTTTTAATAAATTAGTGACTGGAAGGGTGAAACTTCCATCTACATTTTCTATTCTATCAATTTAATTATCTATATTTTTGTTTAATCCTTTAATTTGTGTCATGGTGAGCAGTCCAATATACCTTTTTTTTTCCAGTTTGGGAGGAGCATTTTAGGCAGTTTTAATTGCACATAAGCCCCAAAATTCCCACATTACCTTCTGGGACACAAGCGGTCAGCACTGGACTGCTGTTTGTAGAGCGAGGCCCATTTATTTTAGATCCACCATCGCAAAGCACATGCCTAGTGCTTAAGGGCACAAAGCCTGGAGTAAGCGTAGTGGAGATCTGCATGCACATAGCCGATTTTATAATAAAAAATACCCCTTGGAGAAAAAATTTAATTTATGTCATTGGGTATATTGAGTTTTCAATATTTCATAGGGAACCTTGAAAATACTGAATATGCTGCGCTTAGGATTTTTGACCATTAGATGGCACTCTATGCTTTCTGACTAAATGTGTACCATGCTGGCTCAATAAGTTTAATGCGCTGCTGTCATTTTTAACGTTTTGGTTTTTTTTTTGTTTTGGTTTTTTTTTATTGCAGGGTCATTACCAAAGTGGGTAGTAAATAAAGTATCTCAGTTTGTGGCTCCAAAGGTAAGTGTAAAAATAAATATTTAAGATAATATATTTAGTAATTATTATACCAGCAATATTTACAGAATTGGCAAATAAAGAGCTCTCAGTTGAACCTGTAATTAACAATTCCTTCATTCCCTGCTCAACAAATTTTTATAGTGCGTCCATAGTATAAATAACTACACTAAATAGCTGATTACATTTAGAAAGGAGGAGAAGATGAGAATGGAATGACCTAAATTAACAATCGCATCCTGTTATTTTCAGGCACATATTCTGGTGCTATTTCTTAGGTCTTGCCAAACTTTGTTTCTATTTGTTAATGCTTTCCTATAATTTTTACTGATTTTATAAATAACTTTATTTTGTACATGTGCCTTTCAAGTAGCTCTAAAATATGAGTTGCTTGTGACTAATAAAATTGATCATCAGATGGTGTGCTGGAAATTTTATGTACTGTGATCTGAATGTTTCACACAGTTTTAACGAATACTGCTACAGCAGGTATTCTGCAGGACCCAGGCAAATAATTTAGGTCAGAGGTGGATATTCGCATATTGCTGAGCTCCATTTATCACTATGGGAAAACACCTTTCCATGACTACAGGAATATATATAGCAATGCACAAAAATGTATCTATTGTGCATTTTTAAAACCATGGTCTTCACCTTTGATTTAAACATTATGATTCATGGGCCATTCACACTTCACGTGCCTGGCTGTGATTGGGCCCTTATAGTTTCCCTTTAAAAACGCACTCCATTGCAACACGGGAAATAATTTGATTTTTAAATCAAATACATTATAAAGTAAAATTCCTGTGTAATGCTGCAGGAAAACAGACAAGTGTGAGGCCCTTTAATATTAACTTCACCGAGACCTCATTGCCACCCCTCAGCCGTGTTCTGTGTATCGCTATCTATAAAAATTCTGCACATGTGCAGATGTGCCACAGGACTCTTCCAAGTATTTGAGAACTGCGGCATGTCTGTGTGCGCGCAAACTGCGCAATTCACATAGAGATGGCTAGTTTAAGGTTTCAGGGTATTGTAGTGACCCACAGCACTTGTGCACAGGCTAAGGCCGGACATAGATGGAGCGATAAGAAAATCACTTGATTCCCCCATCAACACAGAGACAGTGTTGACGGGAATCCCTCCCACGGAGCCCATGTGTTCTCCTGACGGCCCCTTTAGGCCTAATGGTGACCTCCAGAGTCAGGGACAGCTGACATCCTTCGGTGTAGAGTGGATTATAAGGCATGGTGGGTGTAATGCAAGATGAAAAGGGTGGGCACCAGACACTTTTGGGATGCAAAGAGATTTATTGACTCCTAAACAGAACTGTGGGAGAGAGGGTTAGGGCCAGGACACCCTTGGGTAGATGCTAAAAGAGAAGTATGTTTTTTTTTGTTTTTTTTTATGAATTCTTACCTCGGTGGATGGAGCATCAGACAGATGCTGCAGCTATCCCCCGCCGTCTCTGCACTAAGAACCGAACCACCGATGGCTCGGTTCTCACAGATCCCCGAGAGGAAACCTACTGACTGTCAGTCAGTGTCTCTCTCCTCTCTGCTTCTCCACGCTCACTGGAGCGCTGAGCTGTGGAGGGGCGGGGAGAGGCTGTCTCAGTGGCTCACTGAGACTGCCATCAATCAAGGCAGCTGGCGGATCCAGACTTGGAAGTCGGGATGATGCGCTGCCTTGACTGATGGCAGTGATGTCAGTGGAGAGCGGACTTCAGACCGCTCTCCGCTGAAAATGGGCCACGAAAGTGAAAAACGAATTGCACGCCTGTGACCCAGAGGAGAAGTCCAGCCTAAAAAGCTTGGGCTGGACTTCACCTTTAATTGGCAGACTCCGATACTTCTATAGGCAGGCAGCCATACAGGTGAAGGCCTCCAGCCGGACACCACTTCTGTATAGGTAGGACGCTGTCTCTTATAGCAACAATCTTGTAGAATACAAACTGTAATTGTATCCAACTATTTGCAACACAAACAGTTCTCAGCCTACCCCACAATCACTCACTGTTAGGGATGTGCCAAACACCCCTTGGTTCGGTTCACAGCAGAACATGCAAAAAATTAGTACAAACACTGTTAAAGTCTATGGGACGCAAATGTGAAAAATTAAAAGTGCTCATTTTAAAGGCTTATATGCAAGTTATTGCCATAAAAAGTGTTTGGAGACCCAGGTCCTGCCCCAGAGGACATGTATCAATGCAAAAAAAAAGTTTCAAAAACGGCCATTTTTTCGGGAGCAGTGATTTAATAATGCTTAAAGTGAAACAAAAAAAATGAAATATTCCTTTAAATATCATGCCCGGGGGTGTCCTTAGTATACCTGTAAAGTAGCCCATCTTTCCCATATTTTAACGGTGCCACAGCAAAATGACCTTTCTAAAGGAAACCGTAATTTTAAACTGCTTGCAGCTGTAATGTATTGTTGGATCCTGGCAATATAGATAAAAATACCCAAAAAAATGTCGCGGATGCCCCCCCCCCCCCCTCACACACACACACACAAAATCCATACCAAGCCCTTCAGGTCTGGTATGGTTATTAAGGGGAACCCCACACCATCATGTAAAAAAAAATGGTGTGGGGGACCCCCAGGCACTATACTCTGAACAGCAGTATATATACTATACGGCCTGCCCTATATACTCTGCAGGAAATTGGGTCTTTGGTTTTGGTGGCACCAGAACAATGTAAGTCCTCAGTTACTCTTGTTGGGCACAGCAACAGGCCCTGCTGTTAAATATTAGATCAAAAATGTAATTACATGCCCCTGTTAAACAGAGGCAGAAAAATTGAGCCTTGGGTGGTGGCGGTGGTGCCCTAAACCAAAATATTGTTGGAAGCTAGCTTAATAAAGATTGGGGAGAAATAGGATAGTCAGCATAGGCAGTCTTCAAGGGATCCCCACATCCATAGCAAATTCAATCAGTTACATCAGCATCAGGTGCTTGATAGCTGCTGATCCAAGACTGATTCATTTTTATGAATGTGAGCCTATCAACAGAGTCCTCTTCCTGTGTGTTTGGCAGGCCCGCAGGAATGATATCTGGATAAAGGGGGCCTTGAGAGGAAAAGGAAGTTCTCCTCTTCCTCCTGCTGTTCTGCCTCAATTGCCCTGTCCATGATTCCATGAAGCCTGTGCTCCAACAGGAAGACTATAGGGACAGTGTCACTGATGCATGCATTGTTGCTGCTCACCATCCTCGTGGCCTCCTCAAATGGTGAGAGGACAGTGCATGCATCCTTGATCAGTAGCCACTGGCATGGCGAAAAGAAGCCAAGTTCCTCTGACCCTGTGCTGGTGCCATACTCACACAGGTACTCATTGATGGCCTTCTGCTGTGTGCAGCTGCTGCAGCATTGCCAACGTTGAGTTCCATCTGGTGGGCATGTCACAAATGAGACAGTTGGTGGGCAGGTTGCATTCCCTTTGAATGTCAGCCAGCCAAGCACTGGCATTGTATGACCGGCGGAAATTACCACAGACTTTTCTGGCCTGCCTCAGGAGATTCTGTAAGCCTGGGTACCTGCTCAAGAACCGCTGCACCACCAAATTTAGGACTTGTGCCAAACATGGAACATGGGTCAAGTGTCCCTGTCGGAGGGCAGAGAGAAGGTTGGTGCCATTGCCGCATACAACCATTCCTGGCTGAAGCTGGCGTGGCGTCAACCCCCTCTGAGCCTGCCCCTGTAGAGCTGACAGAATCTCTGCCCCAGTGTGGCTCCTGTCCCCTAGGCAGACCAACTCAAGCACCGCATGGCATCTTTTAGCCTGACTGCTTGCGTAGCCCCCTTGAACGCTTACGGAGCACCGCTGGTTCAGAGGACAAATATGCAGAAGAGGCCATAAAGGAAGAAGAAGTGGAGGGGGTGGAGGAAAGAGCTGTTTCAGAATCACCACTAGCATTTTGGAGGCGTGGTGGTGGAACAAGCTCCAACAACACTGAACCCTGTCCTGCATCCTTCCCAGCTGCCAGCAGAGTTACCAAGCTGTGAAGGAAAGATAATGTCCCTGCCCATGCCTGCTGGACCATGAGTCAGCGGTAATAAGAACCTTACTGCTGACTGCCAAGTCCAACAAGGCCAAAACATTGCCTTTCACATGCCGGTAGAGACATGGAATGGCCTTCCATGAAAAGAAATGGCATTTTGGAACCTGCCACTGAGGTACAGCACATTCCACAAATTCCCGAAAGGGGGCAGTCTCTACCAGCTAAAAAAAGGCAGCAGTTGCAGTGATATCAATTTGGCCAAGCTAGCATTTAGACGCTGAGCATGTGCATGGCTGGGACAGAATTTCTTTTTATGGTTCAGCAACTAGGGTAGGGAAATTCGCCTGCTAAAATCAATTGGCGGTGTACTTCTAGCAGATTGGCTGCAAGTACTTGGGACACCTATTGCTATACCTTTATTCCTCTCAGTGCAGGTTTTTGAGAGGACTGGAGGTGTAGTAGGGTTGGGGATCCCAGATGAGGAGCAAGGAGAAGTTCGCCTTTTTCTTTGTGGGTCTTTCAAGTGCTGTTGCCAACAGACTGCATGGCAGGTCATCATATGTCTGGTCAAGCATCTGGTGCCCAAGCGGCTGCTGTTCTGGCCAGGCTCGATCCAATTCAGACATAGGTTGAAAACAGCAACGGTGCGATCTGCTGCACATGTGTCGATAAAGGCCCACACCAAGGAACTTTTAAAAGTCAGCGGGGAGTCACCAGCGCCCTGCACCTGCCGAGCTCTGCGGTGTGATGCAATAGGATGGATGCCCCTAAGCTGCCCCCTAGAGGACATCCTACCTCATTGGAGTTGTGCCGCCTCCTCCTCCACCTCCTCTCTTCTCTCAGGCACCCAATTACAGTCAGTGACCTCATCATCCCCTCCCTCCTCGTCACTGGAGCAAACTTGGCAGTATGCTGCAGCTGGGGGAACATGACTGCCAGTTTCTTGTCCTTCTTGGGCACCCCCTTCTCTAGGCTCACATTACTCCCTTCCTCAACTTGGGAACCAACATCAGAGCCTTCAAATCGCTGCTCATCCTCCAGCAGCATGTACCCGACACTGTGGTCGAATAATTCTGGGGACTTCTCCGTGCATTGTGGTGGGGCTACAGAAGGAGTGACTGTGGACAATGAGCCGGTGGAATAGGCCGCTTTGGCAGCTGTGTTGGAAGGCAAACTACTCTGAGCCTGGGTGACAGAGGATGAGGACGGCTTTGTTATCCACTCCACCAACTCTTTTTTTGCATGTTGTGGCTCAATAACACACCCAGCAGCAGAAAAAAAGGACAAGCGTGCCCCATGACCAGTTGCAGAGGATGTACCTTGTCCATGACCACCACTGTTGACTGTAGACACAGGCTGCTTGCCCTCTTTTAGTGGCCTGGGAGCGTCTGCCTCTCCTTGGTGGCCTTCCGGACATGATGTTTATTAAAAAGTGTACATGCT